>PVJC01016031.1:0-14801 GCA_004026665.1 Murina feae
GGCTGTATGCAAATTAGCCCAGCCAAGATGGAGGCCAACAGCCATGGAGCTAGAGCAAACCAAAGGCTTCTGTTGCAACTGCCTGCCTAGGCTGGCTGAGCCTCTGCTCACAGCCACGCCCACCAGCCAATCAGAGTGGCTGTATGCAAATTAACCCAGCCAAGATGGAGGCTGGCAGGGTGCCTCTGCACTGGGAGCCTCCACGGCCGGCCAGCATAGCTGTGCCAGGTGTGTCAGCTCAGTGGGAGGGGGGGGTCTGGCCTGGGGCCTCCTCGGGGCGTCCAGGAGCAGCTGTCCTGGGTATGCTGCCTAGCTCCGCCCCTGGGAGCCTCTGAGGAGTATCCAGGAGCGCCTGTCCCGGGTCCACCGCCTGGCTCCACCCTCTGGGGGCCTCCCCGGGGCATACAGGAGCACGGGGCCTCTGCAGGGTGTGCAGGAGCAGCCGTCCTGGGTCTGCTGCCTGGTTTTGCCTCCCGGGGGCCTCCGCGGGGTGTCCAGGAACACCCGTCCAGGGTCCGCTACCTTCACCCGCCCCCCAGGGGCCTCCACAGGGCGTGCGGGAACGTCTGTTGCACAGTGCGGAGAATCCGAAGCCAGTTCACTGCCCGGCTCCACCCCAGGTGTGTTTGCTCAGCAGCAGGGCCCCACCGAGGGATTCTGTACCAGCGTCCGCCCCTGGCTTGCCACCCAACTCTGCACCAGGTGTGTCCCCTCAGCGGTGGGGGCCCACCAGGCATGTGCAATCGTGGGCCCTCTGGTGGGAAACGTCCGGGCCTGCACTCACCAGCCTTCCCACCCCCTAGTGCACGAACCCTGAAGGGGCTGTAGGCAGCCAGAAAATGGCTCTCAGCCCCTCACCCAGGCTGGCCAGGCATGCCAGCAGGTGGACATCCCCCCCCGAGGTGTCCCAGACTGCAAGAGGGCACAGGCCAGGCTGAGGGACCCCCACCCCCAAGTGCACAAATTTTTGTGCACCGGGCCCCTAGTAATACAATAATTAATAAATAATAATACAAGAATAAACTCTACTTTGCATACTCACAACTATAAATCTACTTTTGACACCCCCAATAAAATAATCTAATCTAATAAAAGAGTAATATGCTAATTGTGTCGCTCCGCTACATCCCAAGCCATGCCCACCAGCCAATCAGAGCGACTATAAGCAAATTAACCCAACCACAGAGCTAGAGCAAGCAGGAGGCTTGGTTGCCCCGGCGATGGAGGAAACTGGCTGCCTAGGTAGGCTGTGGCCTCTGCTCAAGGCAACAAAGTTTCAATTATAGAAGATAAATAACCCCCAGATACCTACTTCCAGTCAGGCTTGCTGGGAGCTAGGGTGGCTGGGGACTGTGGCCAGCCTGCAAACAGCCATCATCCCCTCACCCAGGATGGCCCCACCCTCATGGGGTGAGGGTAGCTGCTGGGGGGCTTGGCCAGCCTGAAAATAGCCTTCAGCCCCCCTCACCCAAGCTGGCCAGGCACCCCACCAGGGACCCCCACCCTGAAGGGGCTGTGGCCAGCCTGCAAACAGCCATCAGCCACTCACCTAGGCTGGCCAGGCACCCCAGCAGGAACCCCTTCCCTGAAGGGGCTGTGGCCAGCCTGAAAACGGCCCTCAGCCGCACCCAGGCTGGCCAGGAACCCCAGTGGGACCCCACCCTGATCTGGGACACCCTTCAGGGCAAACCAGTCAGTCCCCACCCATGCACCAGGCCTCTATCCTATATAATAAAAGGGTAATATGCAAATTGACCCTAACAGCAGAACAACTGGGAATGACTGGTCACTATGACACACACAGACCACCAGGGGGCAGATGCTCAATGCAAGAGCTGCTCCTAGTAGTCAGTGTACTCCCACAGGGGGAGCTCTGCTCAGCCACAAGCCAGGCTGATGGCTGCCAGTACAGCGGTGGTGGTGGGAGCCTCCCCTGCCTCCTCAGCAGTGCTAAGGATGTCTGACTGCAGCTTAAGCCTGCTCCTCGCTGGCAAATGGACATCCCCTGAGGGCTCCCAGGCTGCCAGAGGGATATCTGACTGCCAGCTTAGGCATGATCACCAGGGGAGTAGGCCTAAGCCAGGAGGTGGACATCCCCTGAGGATTCCCAGACTGTGAGAAGGCACAGGCCGGGCTGAGGGACACCCCCCCAAGTGCACAAATTTTTGTGCACCGGGCCTCTAGTATATATATATATATATATATATATATATATATATAGTTTTACTTCTTCCTAATTTGTATATCTTTGATTTCTTTCTTTTGCTTAATAGTTGTAGCTAGGACTTCCAATGTTGAATTGCAGGTAGACATTCTTATCTTGTTTCTGGTCTCAAGAGGAAAACAAGTCTTTCACCAATTAGTATGATGTTAGCTGTGGGCTTTACATGTATGTCTTTTATCATGTTAAGGAACTTGCTTTCTATTCCTAGCTTGCTAAGGGTATTGATGTTTGTCAAATGCTTTTTCTGTGTCTATTGAAAAGATAATTTCCTCCTGTGTTCTATTAATGTGGTGTACTGCATTAGTTGATTATCTTGTTGAGTCTCCCTTATATTTCTGGGATAAATCCCACTTGGTCATGGTGCATAATCCTTTTAATGTGCTGTTGGATTCAGTTTGCTGATATTTTGTTGAGGATTTTTGTGTCTGTACTCATAAAGGATAATGGTCAGTAGTTTTCTTATGTCTTTGGCTTTGGTATTAAGATAATGTTGGCCTTATAGAATGTGTTGGGAAGTGTCCCTTTCTCTATTTTGGAGGAATTTGAATAGGACTAGTGTTAAATCTTTACATGTTTGGCAGAATTCACCAATGGACCCTGTTAGTTGGGAAGTTGAGTGTGTGTGTGTGTGTGTGTGTGTATGTGTGTGTGTAAAGAGAGAGAGGGAGAGAGGGAGAGAGGGAGAGATGGAGAGAGGGAGAGAGGAAGAGAGAAAGAGAGAAAGAGAGAAAGAGAGAAAGAGAGAAAGAAAAGAAAAGAAAAGAAAAGAAAAGAAAAGAAAAGAAAAGAAAAGAAAAGAAAAGAAAAGAAAGAAAGAAAGAGAGGTAGGTAAAGAAAGAGTAAGAAACAAGGATGTGAGACATGCAATGATAGCCTCCACATGTACCCTGACTGGGGCCAGGAATTGAACCTACAACCCTGGTGCATGCTCTTGACCAGGAATCGGTGTGAGGGCCGATGTTCTAATCACTGAGCTTCATTTTCCAGGGTAGTTGGGAGGTTTTTGATTACTGATTCAAACTCTTGTTAGAGGTCTGTTCAGATTTTCTATTTTCTAGAGTCAGTTTTGGTCATTTCTGTTTCTAGGGACTTGTCCATTTCATCAAGACTTAACTAATTTGTTGGCATATAACTGCTTATAATATCTAATCTAATAAAAGAGTAATATGCAAATTGACCCTCACTCCGTTATACCTAAGCCATGCCCACCAGCCAATCAGAGCGATGATATGCAAATTAACCCAG
This sequence comes from Murina feae, assembly GCA_004026665.1. Lineage (NCBI taxonomy): Eukaryota > Metazoa > Chordata > Mammalia > Chiroptera > Vespertilionidae > Murina > Murina feae. The sequence continues at coordinate 3,470 of PVJC01016031.1, forward strand.
CCAAGATGGTGGCTGGCAGCCATGGAGCTAGAGCAAACAGGAGGCCAGCAATGGAGGAAACTGCCTGCCTAGGCTGGCTTCGGCCTGCACTCAAGGCAACAATGTTTCAATTATAGAAGATAAATAAACTCCAAAAACCTGATTCCAGCCAGCTTCACTGGGACCTTGGGTCAATGGGAGCTGTGGTCAGCCTGCAAACAGCCTTCAGCCCCTCACCCAGGCTGAGCAGGCACTCCAGTAGGGACCCAAACCCTGAAGGGGATGTGGGCAGCCTGAAAACGGCCCTCAGCCCCTCACCAAGGCTGGCCAGGCACCCCAGTAAGGACCCAAACCCTGAAGAGGCTGTGGGCAGCCTGAAAATGACCCTCAGCCCCTCACCCAGGCTGGCCAGGCACCCCAGTAGGGATCCGAATCCTGAAAGGATAGTGGCCAGCCTGAAAACAGCCCTCAGCCCCTCACCCAGGCTGGCCAGGCACGCCAGCAGGTGGACATCCCCTGAGGGGGTCCCAGACTGCGAGAGGGCACAGGCCGGGCTGAGGGACCCCTCCCCCCCGAGTGCACAAATTTTTGTGCACTGGGCCCCTAGTTCTCTTATAATCCTTTTAATTTTTGTAAGGTTGGTGGTAACATCCCTGATTTTATTTTTCAATTTCAGTTATTTGTGTCTCCTTTTTTCCTTAAAGTCTAAAGATCTTTCAATTTTGTTGATCTTTTTAGAGAACCAACTCTTTGTTTCATTGATTTTATTTTTTTCCCTATTTCATCTATTTCTGCTCTAATCTTATTGTTTCCTTCCTTCTGTTGGCTTTAGGTTTAGTTTGCTCTTCTTTTTTTAGTTCTTCAACACATAAAGTTAGTGTATTGATTTCAGAGCTTCCCTTTTACTGCATATGCTTACAGCTATAAATTTAACTCTGAGCACTGCTTTCACCATATCTTATAAGTTTTGATGTATTTTCATTTTCACTGATCTCAAAGCATGTTAGTTTTTCCTAGTGCTTTTTTCTTTTAATAAATCTTTATTGTTCAGATTATTACAGTGTTTCCTCTTCTCCCCTCATAGCTTTCCTCCACCTGGTTCCCACCCCACCCCATGCCCTTACTCCACCCCCCCACTGTCCTCATCCATAGGTGTAAGATTTTTGTCCAATCTCTTCCCGCACCCCCACACCTCCTTCCTCCAGAGAATTCAGTCCACTCCCTTTCTATGCCCCTGATTCTATTATATTCACCAGTTTATTCGGTTCATCAGATTTTTTTATTCACTCGCTTTTGAGATTCACTTGTTGATAGGTATGTATTTGTCACTTTGTTGTTCATAATTTATACCTTGAACTTTTTCTTCTTCCTCTTCTTCAGCATCCTATATAATAAAAGGCTAATATACAAATTGACTGAACGGCAAAAGGACCAGTTGCTATGATGCCCACTGACCACTAGGGGGTAGGACGCTCAGTGCAGGAGCTTCCCCCTGGTGGTCAGTGCACTCCCACAGGGGGAGTGCCACTCAGCCAGAAGCCCTGATCTGGGCTCATGGCTAGTGAATGCAGCCATGGTGGTGGGAGCCTCTCCAGCCTCTGCAGCAGCACTAAGAATGTCTGACTGCTGGCTTCAGCCCGCTCCCGATGGAAATGGACCTAAACCAATAGTCAGACATCCCCTGAGGGCTCCCGGATTGCGAGAGGGCACAGGTTGGGCTGAAGGATGCCCCCACGCCCTCAAGTGTAAAAATTTTGTGCACTGGGCCTCTAGTTTCATATAATACTGGTTTGGTGGTGATGAACTCCTTTAGCTTTTTCTTGTCTGTGAAGCTCTTTATCTGACCTTCAATTCTAAATGATAGCTTTGCTGGGTAGAGTAATCTTTGTTGTAGGTTCTTGCTATTCATCACTTTGAATATTTCTTGCCACTCCCTTCTAGCCTGCATAGTTTCTGTTGGGAAATTCGCTGACAGTCATATGGCTACTCCCTTGTAAGTAACTAACTGTTTTTCTCTTGCTGTTTTAAAGATTCTTTGTCTTTTGCCCTTGGAATTTTAATTATGATGTGTCCTGGTGTGGTCCTCTTTGGATTCCTCTTGTTTGGGGTTCTCTGCACTTCCTGGACTTGTAAGTGTATTTCTTTTACCAGGTAGGGGAAGTTTTCTGTCATTATTTCTTCAAATAGGTTTTCAATATCTTGCTCTATCTCTCTTCTTCTGGCAGCCCCATAATTCGGATGTTGGTATGCTTGAAGTTGTCCCAGAGGCTCCTTACACTATCTTTATATTTTTGGATTTTTTTTTTCTTTTTGCTTTTCCAGTTGGGTGTTTTTTGCTTCTTCATATTTCAAATCTTTGACTTGATTCTTGAGATCCCTCTAGTCTGCTGTTGGATCTCTGTATATTATTCTTTATTTCAGTCAGTGTATTCAGTCAGCTTAATTTCTGCTTGGTCCTTTTTCATAACTTTGAGGGTCTCACTAAATTTCTCGGATGTTTCTAGAAGATTCTTGAGTAACCTTATAACTGTATTTTTGAACTACATCCAGTAGTTTGCTTTCATCCATTTCTTTCATTTGTGACATGTTTGTCTCTGCATTTTGGCTGCTTCTCTGTGTTGATAGAGTGGCTTTGTGCACTAGGTGTCCTATAGGGCCCAGTGGCTCAGCTCCCTAATTATCTGAGGTGGACACTCTTGGTGCACCCCTTTGTGTGCTGTGTGCATAGTCTTGTTGTACTTAAGCCTTGATTGTTTTGGTATCACTGGGAATTGACCTCCAGGACAATTGGCTGTTAGGACCAGCTATGTTTACAATGGGAGAATTGCTGTGCTGGAGACACACTTATGTGGCAGGACTTGCTTCAGTGGGGCCTTGGTGCTCACTGAGTCTGCCACTTGAGTGTGTCACTTATGGATATGAAGAGTTGTAATCTGATATAGTCTCACACTGACCACTGGGTACACTGGCTCTTGGATCTCCAAGGAGGTGCATAGTCAGCCACTGCTTGAGGTCACCCAGCAGGAGCTACAGCGAGATCTGCAGATTCCTCCTTTTTGTTTGAGGTTTGTAAGGGACCAGATGAGGCCCAGTTATGAAGCAAGGCGGGCTGCTGCTGAGCCTTGGGCCTTCTTTTAGAAGCTTTGGAGCTCTCTGACCCAGCTGCAGTTTGTTAGGTTAGGATGCAAAAGGACAGGCCATTCATATGCAAAAGCCGCTGTGCACAGCTTGGGTGGGGTTGTAAATTGGGTGGGGTGGGGTCTTAGGGAATCACCAGGGCAGAGCAAACTGCAATGGCTGCCAGTCAGCCCTGCACCAGGGAGGTTCCTGCATCTCTGCATCTCTGTGTCTCCGTGTCCCACACCCCAACGCAGGAACAATGATTGCTGGGAGCACCTCTGAGATAAAGCCGCCCTAGCTTCCTGTCCTGATGCCAGACAGTCCAGTTTCTCCCCAAAGGAGTCTGAGACCCCAGAGTCTTGCCCGGATCTGGAGTTCAGAGTAGTTGGGAGCACATATCTCCCTCCCCAATTGAAAAAAAAATAACATTGAACCCAGTTGTCAGCCTGTTTCACATGTACCTCCACACCTCTGCACCTCCTACCAATCTCAATGTGCTTTTTTCTTTCCTTCCAGTTGCAGAACTTCCACTCAGCCAGCACTCCCGTGGTTTTCAATGCTATCTGTTCTGTCTTTTAGTTGTAGTTTTGATGTGGTTGTGAGAGGCAGCAAGTACAGGTGTTCACCTCTGCTGCCATCTTGGTTCTCTCCCTAGTGCTTTTTTCTTTAACCCAATGGTTGTTCAAGAGTGTGTTGTTTAATTTCCTCATATTGATTTTTTAATATATATATTTTATTATTTTTTACAGAGAGGAAGGGAAAGGGATAGAGAGTTAGAAACATCGATGAAAGAGAAACATCGATCAGCTGCCTCCTGCACATCCCCTACTGGGGTTATGTCCTCAACCAAGGTACATGCCCTTGACTGGAATTGAACCTGAGACTCTTCAGTCCACAGGCTGACGCTCTATTCACTGAGCCAAACCAGTTAGGGCCCTCATATGGATTTTTAAAAATTTTCCTTCTGTTACTGATTTCTAGCTGCATTCCATTTGTTCAGAGAAGATACTTTGATTCAAATCTTTTAAAACTTACTGAGAATTGTTTTATGGTCTAACGTATGGTCTGTCCTGGAGAATGTTCCATGTACACTTGAGAAGAATGTGTGCTCTGCTCTTGTTGGGTAGAATATTCCGTATATGTCTTTTAGGTCTAGTTAGTATTGTCTTCTATTCTTTATGGATCTATTGTCTGAGTGTTCTATCCATTATTTAAAGTAGGATATGAAAGTCTCCACCTTTTATAGTAGAACTACTTATTTCTTCTTTCAGTTCCATCAATGTTTCCTTTATATCTTTTAGAACTGTTATTTGGTATGTATATGTTTATAATTGTTATATCTTCTTGATAAATCAATCATTTTGTCAATAAAAATGCCCTTCTTTGTCTTCTTTATCAATTTTTTCACTTAAAATCTATTCGCCTGATATTATTTAGCCATCCCAGCTCCTTTGGTTACTACTCTTCCCATTCTTTCAGTTTTATTCTATTTGTATCTTTGCATCTAAATTGAGTGTCTTGTAAACAGCATGTAGTTAAATCATGCCTTTTAAAAAACCCATGCTGCCAATATCTATCTTTTTAAAAAGTTTCAATGTTTTCTTTTTTAATCCTCACCAAAGGACACGTTTTCACTGATTTTTAAAGAGAGAGGGAGAGAGATATAGAGAGATAGAATCATCAATGATGAGAGAGAAACATCAATTGGCTGCCTCTGGGGATCAAACGCACAACCTAGGTATGTGCCCTTACCGGGAACAGAATCCACAACCTTTTGGTGTACAGAATGATGTTCCAACAAACTAAGCTATCCGGCTGGGTTCCAATATCTGTCTTCTAATTATTGGGTGTAATCTATTTACATTTAAAATGATTACTTATAATGAAAGCTTTTTTATGCCATTGTGATATTTATTTTCTACATGTCATATCTTTTTTGTTGTTGTTGTTCCACAATTCCTCTAATAATGCATTCATTTGTGTGTTTTTTTGCATTTTTTCCTAATGGATCATTTTAATTCATTCTTCATTTCCTTTTTCTGTATGTTTTATTTATTTTCTTAGTGGTTACCATGAGGATTGTAATTAACATCCCAAATTTATAAAAACCTAGTTTGATCACTTTTGGTTTTATTTTTTTCTCTCTCTTTTAAATAAATGGAATTTATTTCTCCCATTACAGTAAACTGTAATTTTTAGAACAATTTTATGCTCATGGCAAAGTTGAGCAAAAAGTACAGTTTACATATACTCCCTGATCCCTGCCTCTCCCCAGACAGCCTCCCCTATTATCAATATCCCACACCAGAGTGATACATTTGTTGCAATCAGTCAACCTTCATTGATACATCATTATCATCCAAAGTCCATGGTTTACATTAGAGTTCACTCTTGATATTGTACAGTTTAAGGGTTTTGATAAATGTATAATGAAATGTATTCTCATAATATCAAACAGAGCAGTTTCCCTGCCCTAAATATCCATCTGTGCTTCACCTAATCATCCTTCCCTCGCCACCAGCCTTGCAAACCACTGATCTTAATCACCCCTTTTTAATTAATTAGAATAGACAACATCACATGTACGCTAAGGACCATGTGATACACTTTTCAACAGCTTTATGAATTTCCCATTTTATAGAACAAGAATCAAGTTCAAAGAGGATATCAGTTATCAAAGGTCACCAGTCAGAATTCAAACTAAGTTTTTCAGGCTCAGACTGAGTTTTTAATACTTCACTGTACTGTATTGATAGGATGAAGATAATGGTGACAATGATGGTAGCAGTGGTGATGATAATGGCGATAGTAGTGACATCTAATATTTATGTAAACAATTCTTACAATGTGCCAAACACTGTGATAAGTGCTTTATGTATTCAGTCCTCACACCAGTTCTATGAAACAGGTACTATTATTATTGCTATTTTATAGATGAGCAAACTGAGGCTCAGAGACATTAAATAATAATCTGCTTTAAGTGAACAGAATCTACTTAGTGGAGGCTAGTTACAACATTGAAAACTTCATTGTGACCATCCACTATCTCTTTGTAGGGTTGGAGATGGTAAAGACATAGGACAAGGTGTTTCACTGTAAACCTATTAGTCCGTTGATTCTTTCTTTTTAAATCCTTCCCCAGGATATGATTTTATTGATTTTAGAGGGAGAGAAGGGAAAGAGAGAGAAAATCTATCAGTCACCTCCAGTACCCACCCCAACTAGGAAATCCAACCTGCAAACTAGGTATCTGCCCTGCCTGGGAATTGAACCTGCAACCTTTTGGTGCATGGGACAATGCTCCAACCAAGTGAGCCATCCAGCCAGAGCCAGCTGGTTTGATTCTTGAAGTTCAAATTCCAGAGACTTAACTTGTTATTTGTCTCTTTCTTACATAAGGGCACATGAGGTCTGATAGCATGGCTCTCAAGGGCAGTAGACTCTGTCCTTGGCTGTCCAGCCTCAGTTATTGTCTTTTTTGTCACAGGAGGGCTGCCCCCAGGCTTCTGGGTACATAACTAGGGCTCAGAAATAGCCCCATAATTGGCCTCATCAGCTTTTACGGAGGCTAGTGCAGGAGGGGCCTAAGTAGGCCAACACTTTAACCCAGTTACATGAGGGCAGCTGTAATCCGGGCTGATCATGTCTTGTTAAGCTCTTGCGGTTGGGGGAAAGAATGTCCAAAAACTGCTTCCTGTGCCCATGTCCCTGGATCCCACTGGAGTTGCTCGTTCCCCTTCTGGAAGAGTTTGGCCTGAAGGCTGTAAGAAGCATGCTTAATTAGAGTGTCTGCCAGAACTGAGGGAAGGTTAATGGTAATTTCCAACTGCAGTGAATATCTATGGCTTAGGCTACCCTTGGGAAAAATAGTGCTTTTCTTTAGAAGGCCCACTAAATCTTCTTACACCTTGTTGGAAGAGGTGAGAAAATCATTGTCTTCCTTTGTGTGGGCCAGACAGCCATTCACATCAACCCAGGGAGTTTGGATCAGGTTGGGCTCCTTTCCCACCCCCCTTCCCTTCTAACTCATCTCCAGCAATGACTAGACCTGGGAGTTCCCCAGGGAAGCAGGCTGAGCTGTCTGGCCAGGCTGTGGTTGGGAAATAAAGAAACCAGAGCTGTTGGGGACCTGGTTCATCTGGCTCCCTCCCCAACTCTCTTTCTGGCATCCTCCACCCTTCATCTCTCCATGCAGTTGGCATGGTAGGCTTCCTTATGCAGGTGTACTCTGCCTCCATCCTCTCATGTCTCACAAACCATCTGCCTTAAGAAACAGCTCAACATAGTGGGCCCCCTTTTGATCAGGAAGCAGAAAACGTACCTGGTCTGGGTAGAAGCTGGATGTAGTGTTACAATGAGGCTACATGTGAAAGGTTTGTTTCTAAGTTTTCCCAAAGGGGTTTTCTCTAGCCAGGTGGGTGGCTCTCATGGGGGAAAGAAAAGGAAAAAAGGTAACAATCATGGAATCTCAGCAACTCTAAGATGCCTCGGGTTGTAAAATATCCACTTCTTTATGTACGGGAGAAAGAGAAAAATAAATTGCTGGTTAAAGTATGTCATGCTATTGCTTACACAATGCACCTCATCACCTCTCCTCCATACCCCACCACATGGGGCACATTAAGGCACAGTGGATGAGTGTAGTCCAAACCACAACTAACCTCTGGGCTCTGAGAACAAGCATAGCAACCACACTATCTGAAGATAAAACACCTTTACATTGGATAGAACTTTATCGTTTAGAAAGGCTTCTCACACCCATACCTCACTGTTTGTCTCACAGCTGCCCTGGAGTTCAGAGAGATATGACTTGACCAAGGGCACCCAGGACTTTGTTGAGACAGAAAACTGGAACTGCAGGCCCCAGTTCTATCTCCATGCTTTTTAAACTATTACACTACAACCACTATCTAGGATAAGGTACAGACAGAACTAGTGTGGGTACAAATAAGTGGCTTTTAAACCCTTTTCCCAGTGAAATTTTTTACAGATCCTCCATGTACAAAACAATAAAATTGGTTTTGCTCTGGGTAAGGAAGGGAAAAGGCCAGAAGAACCCCAACCATACTCCCTCAACCCAACTGTCCTCCAAGGCATCTCCCCAGACTCCCTGAAACTCTGAGGAACAATTTCCAAACCTGTGGAGTAAGGGGGCTTCCACTGTATTGGTAATATTCTTTTTCTTAAGCTGGACTTAGATATTATTTTCATACCTTTTGCTATGTTTTAAATTTTTCATTAAAAAAAAACAGTGGTGGAGATGGTCAGTTCAAAGAGATGACTCACAGCCTAGAAACTTAAAAACAAAACAAAAAAAGTTTTCTTTGAATCACTGGCTAGGGTGAAGCCTGGGCATTGGAACTGTCTTTAAAGCTTCTCAAGTGATTCTAGTATGCTGGAAAATTTATGAGCCTCTGTATGAGCATTACCTTGTCAGATCCAACATTCCAGAAATCTGAGGCTATGTCCTGGAGAGCCCAGGGTCTTTCTAAAAATATAATAGCAAAGGGATTGGGGGTCCTGGGAAAGAGGAAAGCACAGCTGAAGTGACAGCAAAAGCAGGCAATACCTCTGCAGGCCCCTTGGATAGAGAGGAGAGGCAGAGGAAATGAGAAAGAACTGGTCATCTGAACAAAAGAACACCTATGTGGGTCCTGCCACCTACCGGAGCTAGATCAGGAGACCTGCCTCATTGTGAGACACTGAGGCTACCAGCTGGCTGAGATGTAGGAGAAGCTGCACAGAAGTTAGGAAGTCAGCTGTGAAGGGCAAAGCCCTTTGGGTCATCCACTAGCAACGGGAGCGGCCTTCCTTACTGCCTCCCTGGGACATACTTAAATCCTTTAGCAAGCCCAGACATCCCAGATGTGCAATCTAGATGCTGGGTAAAGGCTGACTGGAAGAGGGGAGAGTACAGGTAGTAATGGAAAGTCCTTGACTTTGGATTAGGCCAGCCTTGCTTGTTGCCAAGGTTAGCAAACCACATATCCTTTGAAAAAGGCATTGCATTCATCAAATTGACATCTGTGTGTCTCTGTTCCTCCACTGGCTTTGGCAAACCAGGATAAGGGAAAAATTCACTGAGGGGGTCAGATAGTAATCATCTCAACCTGCTCCCTACACATCTAGGGTATAGGTGATGCATTCCATAGGCTGGTGGGGCTTTTGCCATGCAAACACCAACTCTGTGTGCTCCAGGAAATGAAGGATGACTCTGGTGGGGATAGAAAAGCAGATGAATGGTTCCTTCCTCATCTTCTACCCACAGGTTTGGAGAAGAGTCAGGGGGAACAGACACTGTCTCAGTTCTCTTCCACCCCTACACCTCACCCAGGATCCCAACCTCACAGAGCCCTGCAGATAAGTAGGATGGGCCCCTCAGCAAGGAGGCCCAGAGGCTAGAGCTTGTGGTGCCGGGGCAAACAAAGATACACAGCCTGGGCAAAACTCTCAAGATGGGCGATAGTTATATCGCCAAGGATTGGCCTTCAGGTAACAATGGTGCCTCCCAAGATTTTGCAGCACTCCAAGACAAGATCATTGCTCAAAGATTACATCCTATGGAGAAGGTCCTGTGCCGGGGGCTGGAGAATAAGTAAGATCCCACCCTGCTCTCAAGGAGCTCAATGTCCACAGAGTGAGAGAGAGCCTTAAGGAATTACACAAGAGGCGGGAAATTGCAGCCCAGGTGTGAGCTGTGAGCCTAATGGAGAGGAATCTAATGTGAACTGGGGCTCAGGGAAGATTGTTCACAGGAGCTGACCCTTGAGCTGAGGCCTGTGGATGAGAAGGGAGAGTGGGGAGCTGATTAAACACCAGAAAGAGAAAGGCAATGGAGCTGAAAATGTCAGGGCAAGAATAAATGGAGTGGGTTTGGCTGGAGCAGAGGGTCTCTTCCTGAGTAATTGGGGATTGGGAGGGGTGTCCTTGGGAATGAGGAGAGGAAGCATAGGTGTTTACAAGGCCCAGGGAAATGAGGGAGTCAGATTTGCATTTGAAAGACCATTGCCTGCAGATGGGGAAAAGACTGGAACTGGGACAAAAGCAGAAGCACTAGCCCAGGGAAAAGGGAGGGCTTGGCCTAGGTCATTGGTATTTAGCTCGTCCTGAAAAGTGAGACACAGAAAGGTCATGGGCCCAACTTTTGTCCCTTCCATCCAACAGCCTCTTTCCTTCCTTCTTCCTGGGCCATCTCTAGCCTGGACCCTTGTATCTCCACCTCCCAACTCCTATGCCTTTCAGCTCTGCTTCGAGGCTTGCCAGGGTCAGGCCTGCTTGCAGCAGAAACAACCATGGGATTGACTCCTCCGTGTCATGCAGTCGTGGTCTTACTTTCCCCTCTCTTGCCTTCCACATCATTTCCTGGCTCTCCACCCACATTTCCTCCCATCTCTTTCAGGGCCGGGGCCTGTGTGCAAGGTCTGCCCAGTAACCCCAGCAGCCCAAACAGACCATGAAGTCTGGAGGTGAGTGTAAAGCACTAGGGTTTGGGAGCCTAAAAAAACTGGCCTTGCAATCCAGCTTCTCATTTATTAGCTCTGTCTGTCAGGTGGGGACAACATTACTGGTCAACTCACTGTGCTTCTGTGGGGATCACAGGAGGTGCTGTGTATGGAGAGATTTAGCATCTTACCTGGCTCATGGTCATAGTTATACAGTAAGCAGTTAGTCATGAGCAAAGCAAGGACAATGGGCCAAGTACAGAAAGTCACAAAGTGCCAAGCAATTGGCAATCAATTGTAGGGTGGGACCTCACCCCTAGGGTGACCTTTCCTCCCCTAGCCTATCAGTGGTCAGGAGGTTTGGGCCCCCTGATCTTTCCTCCTTAGATATAAAGTCTGTGCTTCAGTTTTATTTCTGCTTCAGGCCCAGCAGCATTGAATAATGACCCATTGCCCTGGAGCAGTGGAGAATACAATCCTCCTGAAAGGACACACCTGGAAAACTTCTAAATATTCTATTAAGATCTTTCCTGGCTCAGTGATTGAGCATCAACCTATGAACCTGGGAGTCGGGTTCAATTCCTGGTCAGGGCACATGCCCAGGTTGTGGGCTTGATCCCCAGTGAGGGACATGCAGGAGTCAGCTGATCGATGATGTTTCTATCTCTCTCTCCCTCTCCCTTTCTCTCTGAAATATATCTATATATCTCTATATATCTATCTATCTCTATCTCTATCATCTCTATCTTTATCTCTATCTCTATCTCTATCTTTCTTTCTTTCTTTCTTTG
>PVJC01016031.1:14901-34345 GCA_004026665.1 Murina feae
CTTTTACCTCTAGAACTTATTTGCTAAGCCCATTTCTTCTAGTAAGTGCTTCTTCTATCTTTGAAATTCACCTAATAAATGTTCTGTTACAGTTTGGGTCTTGCTCTGAATTCTTTCCTAGCCAGAACCCAAGTACCAAGGTTGCTGAACCCATGTTTGGCCTGACCGCCCCCCGCCTCCCCAGTAGACACATGGTGCCGTTCCCGTGGCCTATAACAGTTACTGCTTTGTAGACGGAGAACCTGGGGTACAAGAGAACAAATGACTTGCCCTACCTGGTGGTTTTGTGGCCCTGCCTCATTGATGGTCTGGGTGCCCAAATACTGGCCAGTGAGGACATCCACCAGCAATGGGTCCCACTTTGGTCAGCTGTGTCCCGTCTAGAAGCAGCAATGCCAGTAAAATGCCAAGGAGGGTCTCTGTTCGGTGTTAAGGCAAGCTGGGCTAATCAAACTCACCATGGACTGGTCAGTAGGTAGCCTTGGACAAGCAGGTCTGACTGTTCCCGAAGTATAGGGTTATCTCATCACTTCTCTCCATAGGCCATTCTGACCTGTGCTGGGCACAGGCCTGTGTTGAGTGCTAGCTCAGAGCCAGTCCTCAGGGAACTTGGGATGAGTAAGCCTCAGCATGTTGGCTTCAAAGTTGCCTTCTGTAATTCAGTCATCCAGCCTGGCCCCAATGCACCATGGGTGCAATGAGCCCGGCAGATGTCCCCAGCAGACAAGCTCTGCTAAGAGCAAAAGACTCCCTGGGTCCCTGGCAGCCCTGGTGGAAGCAGGCAGCATGTGGGAATTCAAGGCCACACATCCTGCCACACAGATCCCAGGGCAAAGCTGTGCTGAAAGCACTAGCTACCCTTTGGTGGTCCCCTCCATGGTGTGTGTGACTAACAGTCTCTTTTGTCTACTTTTCAAAGCAGAGGGCCTTCTGAGAGGGTTCTGGGAAGCAAGGCCAAGACTCCTGGGTTCTCATAAATCTTTTAATAACAGTAAATGAAGAAAACATTGTAACAGCATGTCCAATGGTGAGGGTTCCTTTCTATTCAGGGATCTTTAACAATAAAAACACCTAAGACTAAAATGCAGAATGCCAAGTACACAAATTAATGACCATTTATTTCCAGAGGTGATTGCAGAAAACATTTCAGTACAATCAAAAGGTTATAGAAAACTGGGAAAACATGTTACAAAATGCCCCAAGAGGTGAGCAAACTGGTTGGGGCACAGAGCACCCAAGAACCAGCTTGGCAAAAATACTCACCCTGCTGCTGTTTAAAGGGATTAGAAAGAGTGGTCCTAAAGGGAGTCATAGAGGGGAAGGAGTGACGACAGGGATGGTCTGCCCAGTGCATAGCAATCTGTCTTGGGAATGAGGAAGGATAGGGGGAGGGAGACAGGAAGAGGGAAAGAGTCATTTGCCAATTTTCTGGCAGAAATAAGTACAGTTCAGACTATCTTATTCTCTGTACCACAATAACACCGATATAAATGAAGAATTCTTTAAAATGTAACACAAAACTGACACCGAAAGAAAGCAAGTTTCCAAAACAAGAGCTTTGCTTAAAATGACTTTTGTTTTGTTTCGTGCCACTCAGTAGCAAGCCACCGTACAAAAATGTCACAGACAAGATCAACAACAGATGACTAGGTTTTCCTGAGCACAACTGGGCTCAGTCTATATACAGAAGAGGAAGGCTCACTCCCTGTCGGGACTCTACCCGCCATCCAGAGGGCTGACAGGGCACGCAGCAGGAAGGCCCCTTCTCAGTCTGGGGCCTTGACAAGAAGCACGAGAGGGCCTGTGGGACCCCCTTTCCTATGCCTGCTCCAGATTTACCAAAACTGGCGCTGCATCTGCATCTACCCTTCTTTTCTCCTCCAATACCTCCTCTTCAATCTTCCAAAGAGGACAGATGAATCTGGATCAATATCTACAAATCCAGGGAAGTCTTTTTGGTCAAGGGAGTGGGAGGAAGGGCCTTCTTTCACCCACTGAGCCGCCCAACTTACTTCCAGGGCACCACCCAGCCCCAACAGTGCCAGGAAACCTGCTGACAACTTGTCATTTGTGGGGAGCTGGGCCCACTCCCCAAAACATTGAATTATCAATGAGCACAAATAGCAAAGCTCTGGCTGAGGCTGTGGCAAGAAAGACGATCTGATACCTAGACTTGTGGCAGTAGACGGTAAAGTGTGCCGACCACCCCACATATCCCAAGCACCCTGCAAGCAGCTTCTGTGAATTCTGGGAAGTTGAAGGATAAAGACAGAATATTGACTTGGGGAGACTGAGTCTGTACTTTTCTCACAAGCGCACAGAGGATGCATCACTGGGAAGAAGATAGGCCAGATCAACGTTGGTGTACAAAAACAAATACTGAGACCACAAGCAGATGGTCCATGTTTCTGCTATTATGAGCTGATGCCACAAGTTGGGCAGCTGACCAGACTGTTTTCATTGGCTCAGATTCTTGGCCAAGGCTACCCATGGGCTTGAGGGAACACTCATTTCTCTTCTTAGGGTTGTTTTAAAAGAAACTGTCCACTTCTGCAGACACTCTCTCAGACACACACCAAGCTCCCACATGCTGGCTAATGACATATGAAACTTGGCTAGGGTGATTGAAGAACCTCCTTGGCACTGAGAGGAAAGCTCTGGGGAGGATCTAGGCAGCCTGGGCCCACTGGGAAGGGCGCCACCCTCCAGGCAGGCTGCTGTGGTTCTGGCCAGGTTACCTTTAAGAGTGAGGTACAAACCAACTCAGAGGCATGCTGCTAACACCTCAAACACAGTCCCTGACTCCATGTGGAGCCTCTGGACTAGGCTCACTCTCTGTTCCTTCTACCTACATGTTTCTCAGCCCCCAGAAACTCTGCATCTCCCCTTCACTTCCTCCTCCCATGACAGGTGTTATCTGTCTCTTTCCTGGCCGGAGCAGGCACATGGCTTTCGCTCTCTTCTTCCAAGCAGCAGAAAATGCCAGCTAGCTCGGGACAGTGAGCTGTAGCAGGGGAAGCTCAGGCTGACTGGCAACCTGTGCCATGCCACACAGACAGAGAGAAAGAGAGCCCATTCAGAGTCACTTATGCCACTGTGGTCAGCTGAGGTACATCATCTGCCTACAAAGATTCCATGTACTGGTAGGGGACAGGACAGACCCTCAAGGGCTCCACCCATGACCTCCTTCCAACTTTTTCTTTTGTGAAGAGGCCGAGGGGCACTGAGGCCTTGCACATTTCCTCATCAGCCGAGTCTACAGAGAGCACTGTGATGGTGGGCAATGAAAATCAAGCCAATCAAAAGATGCCTCTTCGGAAAGACAGCCCTAGGGTGAAAGACACTAGAAAAACTTGTCCAAGCCCACAAAGACAGCAGAAAATGAAGGTTACAGGTCATGAGGAGCTCACGGGAACTAAGAGTACCTAATTTTCGGCCTCCTGTTCCCCAACCCCTGGAGATTGATCACTTCAGTGCCAGCAGGCCTCTGCGAAAGGGTGGTTCCGTGATTGCTTCCCTGGGCCTCACCTTACTCAGAGACTCTCCTACATTCTACTGCCTCCTGTAGGTCCATCTGCTAAAATCATGATCACTGAGTCACCGAAGCTCAGTTTACGACTAATACAGTAACACCTGAATTATTGGAACAGGCCCAGAGCAAATGGGTTGCCTGGGGGGGGGGTGTGGGAGGGGAGGCTCACCAGAGGAAGTTATTGAACCGCCTCTCCTTCTCTTTTTAAAAATGTGTAATTTATTTTTTGAGAGAGAGAGGAATGGTGGGAAAGAGAGAAACATCGATCAGCTGCCTCCTGCATGCCCCCTACTGGGGATTGAGCCTGCAAACTGGGCATAAACCCTGAATGGGAATCAAATCTACGACCTCTTGGTGCATAGGACAAAGCTCAACCAACTGAGCCACACCAGCCAGGGTTCTTTTCTGTTCTTAAGCAAATCTGTTCTTAGTGTGAGCTAACAAGCAATCAGCAAAAGCCAAGCTACTGCCTCCCTTTCTGAGATCCATGCATGACTGATCTCAAGTCTTTCAGCAAAAGGTCTTCCATTTGGACCCCATGAATCTCCACCCCTGGGACTACATTCCTGGACACCTCCCTTTCAATCTAGACATGGGCTTCGGGGTGGGGAGCTTGTGATGACTCCCAAGCTAAACAATTCAGCACTGAGTCTCGCTACAGTGACAACATCTAGACCTAGGGAAACAATCCCGGCAGGATCTGTATCTTCCCCAAACCTGGATGCTGACGTATCCTGTAAGACCATAAAATATATTGACAAGAGCCCCTCTAGAGACAGGCCCTGATGCAAGGATTCTCCAAACTCAAACACCCTAAAACAAATGAGCAAGCAAATAAACAAAAGGCAAAAAACAAACAAACAAACAACAACAACACAAAAACCCCTACAAAATAAACCACAAAACTCTAGCTCATCCTTCCCTGAAGCTACCTTTAAAAAGAAAGAGAGAAAGAGAATATTTAAGGGGCACTCAGTATTAAAGAGGAATCTATTATCAACATTAAACTAAACTGGAGCATATGATTCAAATCACTATTTTCTCAAGTTACCACTTCTGCTGATTAATTTCTATGCTCGCTTCTGATTGGAATATGGGTCAGTTCTCAGCTCCACTGGCAGAATGTACCCAGGGTCCTGCTTAGTATTAGTTGTGGAGATTTTAACCTTGTTCCCTTTGGATTTGCCACTGCAACAGCTCTCTATATCCTCCTCAATGGAATCAAACCTTTGGGCTGGGTAGTGCCCCACCTCCCACTGCAGGCAGCCTCCTGGAGAATGTGGCTGGTTGGCCGATTGCTTTGAGTCATGGGACACAAATGGGAAGAATCTGGCCAGTTCTATTTTGGCCTTGAGCTGGGAAGTCCCTTGGCTCTTGGCTTGCAGCTGGTATAGGAACAAGGCCTCAGTCCCCTTATGGTGGGGGCTATGCTGGAGACAAAAGGGGACCCCAGCATAAATCTGTAGGTCCCTGGCAGTGGAGAAATGAAATGCAACCAATCTCATCACTGCGATGCCAAAAGTACTACTGCTTGTTGTTCCCTTTATCCTCAACCAGCTATTGTTAAAGCACCAACAAGCAGAGTGAAAGCTACTGACTACCTTCTCTCCACGTAAGGCCACTAGGAGCACGGAGAAAGAGCAAAGGGGAGGAGGACAAATCCAGCTGTCAGCACTATACCTCAGGTTCCAGGTGACATCCTGGGAGGAAGAGCTGGGGAAAGAGTGGTGGAAGAAAGGGACAGAGAGGAGGAAAAAGGAAATATACCAAATATCCTACTGCCCTCTCCCATGATTTCATTAAGAACTGGGTGTTCTCCAAGTCAAGTTAGGACTTGTTTCCTCAGGGAGAAAAAAAGCACCTTCAGTCTATTTTTTTGGCTGGAAGCCGGAGCAAATCCAGCAGATATTTACACAAGGGCCCAACCATGTATGAGAACAGGATGACCAGCTTCCCGTGGGTCATGGTCATGAGAGTCTGGTGTCCCGAGGCCCAGATGCGATACCAGGGGCCGTAGAATGGGTCTGAGATGGCCGGACACAGCATGTTGTTCAAATTCACTTCGGTGACCTGCAGGGACAAGGGAGGTAGAGTGAGCGTTTAACCATCCTTAGGCTTTCTCTGGCTTCTGCCAGTTCAGCCATCTCTACCTAAAGGGGGACTAGACAAGTAGGGATTGACAAATCCCCACATGTTCATAACGGGATTTTTCTCCCCTAGGTTTTAGGAGTGGGTCAAGGCTAGAGCCCACAGGAGGTGATGGAGAAGGCCGTCCACTGGAAAAGCTGTCTGGTTTTGCTCCATCTTGCCTTCTAGGTTGAGGGTAGGGCCCGTTGCTATTCCTAAGCATCCACTATGTGTCTAGTTCCTGGAGAGGTGTTATGGGAGAAAAGAACAGTCAATGGCATGGTCCCTGCCTCCACTTAACTGGCAACCAATCAAGTTGAGGTGATCAATTTGCCGTATTTGACCTCAGATCAGACAGAGCTCATCAGGTTTTCTCCACCAGGAGATCTGCAGAGTGTACAGAATGGGGGCCAAGTCTTCAGGGATGATTTCATGAAGAAAGTGGCACCTGAATGGACTCATGAAGGATGGATGGGTGTCATGGCAAGAAATGGAGTAAGCAGAACCTTCCTTGTAGGAGGCATGGCCTACGCCAGGCCTGGAAGTGGGACTGAGTATGATGACATGAGGACACTGACTTCTCTGGGATCAAGGAGACTCAGTAGAGAGCAGTATGAATAAGGGTGTGAAGATCATACTGCTTTATTCCTATTGTGCATGAAGCATTCACACCTTCAGCAAGGAGGTGTGAACCACACTCCAAAGTAAACCAGAGCAGAATAATATGCCGGGGTGGGGAAGAGAAGGTAACTGCTTCTACAAAGGCACTGGTGACATCGGTTACATGCCCTAAACCTGCCAGCTCCCGAAAGGCTCCACAAGGAAAATGCTACATTACTGCCGCTCACACACAAAACCAGACATGCCACTCTTGCCCCAAGGACGCCACAGCACCTTCCTTCCAAAGCCCTTCAAGCCCATTCGCATTAAAGAGAAGTCCTCATGACCTGTTGGGGAGGTTGGGGTTTTGTACCATGTCACAGAGTGGTGGAGAGCTCTCCACCCTTGAGGATGAAGTGACTTATCCAGAGCAGTGGCAGAGCTAGGACTTGAACTTGGGTCTCCTGACCCCCAGCCCCAGCCCTGAGCTCCTTACATTCACTTTGCCACCAATAGACAACCATGCAGTCAGCAAGCAATCTTGAGCTCTGGGTAACTCAACTACTGAGTCTAGCTAACATCCACACTCCAGATAGATAGGTTTGAACAGCCCAGAATGCCACAGGGGTCCCCCAACATTGCACTTCCACTGACAGCATATTTCAAGGTTTGGGAATAGGCTCAAAAGCCTACCCAGGCCCCAAGTGAGGGTTAGGATCCTTCCTCCCCATGGGGTCCACAGCAAACTACTTTACAATTGCAGCTCACTGTTTCCAACCCAAGTGGCCAGGAGTAGAAGGCGGCATCCTTGCCTCCGGATGTATGAAAGAAACAGCCAATGCTAAAGGGTTCAGAAAACTCTTTAGAGAAGCCAACGCTATAGATCATAAATCAGCAACCCAGACACAACAATCTGACGTCTTGGCCTTTGGCATCTTGTATTTTTAAAACAAAGCGATACACCAGCGCCAACCAGGATTATCAAGATTTATGGAGAACTCCAAACAGAGGGGATAGAAGGGGATAGAACCAAACTTACCAGGCCCAGGATCTGTAAGATGCTGAAGTGATAAAAGAACATGAGGCCAGTTGAGAGAAGGGCCCAGTGGAAACTGCTGAGGGGCTCTGGGGTGTAAGCACCTGGAAGAAAAGGAGAGATGGTGAGATAGCGGGCTGGTGACCCACTTCTCCTCCTTTGCCCCACAAGGCGCAGGTGCTGAGGCCACAGCTGCTGCCTGCTGATTACCTCCTTTCCCTCCTTGGTGACAGCTACCTAAGAGACAGCCCTGCTATCTGGGTACTCCGATCAGCCCCTCCCAACCTCTGTTCTGCCATGTAATGCTGGGGCCATTACAAAGAGAGGGGTTTTATTTATTGTAAAAATAATAAAATAAAATGTGACTAGAATTGAAATATGCTGTAAGTGCAAAATACACAGATTTTGCATATGAAACATGGGAAATATCTTAATTTTTATATTGAATACATGTTGAAATAATATTTTGAATATATTGAGTTAAATAAGACATTATTACATTTAATTTTAAAAAGTAATACAGCCCTAACCGGTTTGGCTCAGTGGGTAGAGCGTCGGCCTGCGGACTGAAAGGTCCCAGGTTTGATTCTGGTCAAGGGCATGTACCTTGGTTGCGGGCACATCCCCAGTAGGAGGTGTGCAGCAGGCAGCTGATTGATGTTTCTCTCTCATTGATGTTTCTAACTCTCTATCCCTCTCCCTTCCTCTCTGTAAAAAATCAATAAAATATATTTTAAAAAAGTAATACAAGCTCATTAAAGGAAATTTAGAAAATGTTAAAAGACGAAACATTTGGAGGAAAAGAAGAAAAACATCCCCAGCACTCTGTCACCCAAATGCAGCTACTGCTAACCTGGGGGGTGTCTCCTTGGTTCTTTTCTCTGTGCTTTAGAGGTTTCTTTTCTTTTCTTTCTTTTTTAATTACTAATATATATATATATATATATATTCTTTATTTCCACATTTATTTTAATCACTCCCTCATGTTTCAGAAGAGAAATGTCATTTATTGGGTATGGCATGGTGGTTGAGAATATAATGCATAATCTGTTGATGTCAGACAGATTTGGTTTTAAATCTGGATTCTACCACTTACTGGCTATGTGACCCCAAAAAAGCTGTTTAAACTTCCCAAATCTCAGTTGTGTTTTCTCTAAAATGGGGATAATAGTCCTACTGCTTTCTTAAAGTTGTTGTGAGGAGTAAAAGACATAATAAATTGAAAGCTATTGGAATGAGATCTGTTACAATGTAACTGTGTGTTAGATGCTATAATTATCACACCATTATTATTATTATTCAAATAACTAAAGAATGTGCCACATCCAATGGTTGTGCCATGTCCTAGCTGCTAGACAATTCCCTCTCCTGGTACACAAAGAATGGTATCTTTTCCCTCTGGGTCACTAAGAACTACCATCTCAGCAGGCTTAGATGTATTCCATAGCTTGCAGGGCAGGGGCATGGTTTATAGAATGTTGTGAGTGTCACTCTGAATGGAGGGAAGTGGTCCAGAATGAAAGGAACCTGGAATCCTGTACCACAAGCAAGTAGGTGGCAACATTACCTCCTGGAGTAGTATTTTTCCAAGTCTTATACTGATTCATCCATTCATTCATCAGTTATTAGCAGCTATTATATTCTAAGCCTTGTGCCAAGCTTTGGGGATAGGAAGATTAAAAAAAAGAAAGGCTCCTTGCAATCTCAGACTCACAGTCCAGCGGGGGAGGAAGGCAAGGTAGTCAACGAGTATAAACCAATATGATGGGTGCGGTGACCACGGTGTGCACGACATAGTATTATGGAAGAACAGAACTCAGCTTTGGGGGAAGGTGTAGAAACAAGAACTACTTCTTGGTTCAGTGGGCACAGAGTCCTGCAGGACAAATGGGACTTAAGGAGGGGCCTGGGTATGCCAGAGCAGCAGCTTACACTAAGGCAGATGTGGGTGGGGAGCCACACGATTCAGAGAACAATGGGTAAGAGCTGGGACCACAGAGGAGGGTGTGCGGGGGTAGTGAGCTGAAGTGAGACTTAAGAGGCTGGCAGAGCTGGTCTGTTCCAAGCTGGGCCATGTAGGACTTTAGGAGCCAGGCTGAGGGCTTTGGGCTCCATCCTATGCTGCAGGGTCATGAGCCCAAATGCCTCGTCTCTGGCAGGTAACTGGGAGCAGGGGAGTGGCCAGGGACAGAGACATTAGGGATGCTGGAGACCGGCCAACTGGAAAGCCCATGCCCTTCCTAAAGAGGGCAACCACCACTCAGCTCCAGCCAATCATTGCCCTGCAAGGATGTGGGCCCAGAATTGCCAGTTTTTTTCCCCACTTTCGCAAGAGAAGCCAGAAATATGAACTTTCACGTGGAATTTCCTGATTTCTAAATGTTGGCAAGTAATTAAAAATGTCTTCAGCAAGCTCAATGGACCAAACAAAACATGTGTTCTTAGATGGATTTCAGCTCATGGGTGGCCAGCTTAGAGCTCTGCCGCAGAGCCATAGAAAACAGTGGAAGGTTTGAAACTGGAAAGTGATGCGATCAGACATATACTTGAAAAAGATCACCCTGGTCTACTACTGTACGGGGGATGGCCTGGAGCAGAGGGGGCAGAGGCTGGAGACTGAGGAGAGACTGCTGCAGGAACCCAAAGAGGGAAGAGGACGGATGGCCTTCAAACATAACAGCAGCAGGGCTGGAGAAAAGTGGAGGAAGATCACTAGGAAGTGGTGGAAGATTGGGTGTTGGGAGGAAGGGGGAGGAAGCCTTCCAGGCTTCTAGTTTGGGCATCAGTGGGTTGATAGTGCCATTTATTGTGATGGAAAAGAAAGGAAAAAGCAGATTGGAGAGAAGGCAGAGAAACAGTGAGGCCAATTTTGGACATGTTGAAATTGAGGTGTCTGTGCAATATCACATTGGAAATATCTCTTCGACACCTCGATGCACTGCAGGAAATACGGTGTGATAGGTGATTGTGGGCACCAGATCTTGGCAGACACAAGTTTTCACATCCTGGCTCTAGTCACTTATTAACTCCAGGCCTTGAGCAAGCCTCAATATCACTCATATGTAAAATGGGATACCACTGCCTACTTCACAAGGATTTGGATAGATAATTTAAGTAATGATTATAGTATCAAATCTGGAATTTGAAAAATGCTGATTATTTTTATTATTATAGGCATATCTCAGAGATATTGCAGGTTTGGTTCCACACCACTGCAAAAAAGTGAGCCACACATTTTTTTTTTGTTTCATTACATATAAAAGTTATGTTTACATTATATTGTAGTCTATTAAGTATGCAATAGCATTATATCTTTTAAAAACAATATACAGCCTTAGCTGGTTTGGCTCAGTGGATAGAGTGCCGGCCTGTGGACTGAAGAGTCCCAGGTTCAATTCCAGTCAAGGGCACACAGTGGATTGCAGGTGGGATCCCCAGTAGGGGGTGTGTAGGAGGCAACTGATCAATGATTCTCTCTCATCATTGATGTTTCTATCTCTCTTTCCCTCTCCTTTCCTCTCTAAAATCAATAAA
The DNA here is from genome assembly GCA_004026665.1 of Murina feae. Lineage (NCBI taxonomy): Eukaryota > Metazoa > Chordata > Mammalia > Chiroptera > Vespertilionidae > Murina > Murina feae. The sequence goes on from PVJC01016031.1 coordinate 25,731, forward strand.
AATACATTTTAAAAAACATTGTACATACTTTAATTTATAAAAAATGCTAACCATTATCTAAGCCTTCAGTGAACTGTAACTTTTTTGCTGGTGGAGGGCCTTGCCTTGATGCTGAAAACACAATATCTGTGAAGCTCAATAAAGTGAGGCATGCCTGTATGTGAATCACAAATTCAGTGAAGAGGGTGGGGCTGAACATCCAGATATAGGTGTCATCAGTACATAATGGTAACTGCAGTCACAAGAGTGCATGGAGACCAAGAGGAAGAAAACTGGAAGCAGAACGCCAAGGAACACCATGGGGTGGGGTGGGAGTGGAGGGCAGAAGATGAGTGAGATGAGGTGACTAAAGCCAAATCTTCTCGGGGAGCAGCTCAGCCTGGCTCTCTGACAACAGGCAGGCTCACAGAACATCTGAGTCTGAAGGCCCTTTGAAGGTATCAAGTTCACCCCTCCATTGTATAGATGGAGAAACTTTGGCTGGGAGTTGTGCAGCACCACAGCCAAAATCATAGTAGCAGAGCACTGCGCTCTCAGACACTTCCAGGGGACTCACTGTTCAATGTTCAGACCGCCATCACCAAGTTGCATCATTTCTTTCCTTGTCTGTCTGTCTAGATGAGAGTGCCTTGGGGTCGAGGACCATGTGGGACTCATTTCTATGTTACTAGCATCTAGCATAGTGCTTGGTTTGTGAAAAGACACAGAGCTATGCACTTCGACTTTCTTATCTGCTAAATGAATGGGAATCGGGCACTATATTGTCACTCTGGCTGCTGTAGATGTAAAAGGGAAGAAGAGGGGACCTGGAGGACTGACAGGCGCTGAGGCTGCCACTCATGCCACTCCTCAAGCCCCAAGCCATTTTCCTCAGGTGTCTCTACCCTCTACCCTCCGCTTGGCTCCCCCTAGAAGAGCTGGGTAGCAAGGACAGGCCTTGTAGGCCAAGTGGTAGCTGCAGGAAAGGGACAGATGGGAAAAGTATCCTCATTCAGGAGGCAGCTCAGCCACGGACCTAGGGAAAGTTGGGACAAGGCCTCACCCTCTGGGCAGCACGCTCTCTCATCGTGCTCCTCTCTGCCCTGCCCTGTGATATGGGGTAAAAGGAACACTGCCAGGGGTCATGTTTCTCAATGCTCTCACTGCCTCTAGCCCAACCCCCCACTTTGGTCTCATTCATTCTGTGTTGCATCATGCATCCCACACCAGATTTAGTTCCCTGAGGGAGGAACCATTACTGAATTACCTCTTCACATCTTCACATTCAGCACCTGGTACATAGCACGCACTCAGAAAATTACCACCGCATGGGTGAATGAAGGGCACAGGCTTTCTGGAGAAACATAAAACTATAACCCTTTGACTCAACAACCTTACTTTTAGGGCTACCATCGAATATCTAAAAAAACAAGAAACCACCCTTATTTGCACAAAGATGCTTACATCTGCACTAAAATATTGGGAAACTGGAAACAAACCAAATGGAGAGATAAGTTAAGTAAACTCTGGTACCTCAATGTTGTGTAATAGTCCAGTGTCATTCAACTGACAACCTGACAAGCTAAGGCCCTGGCTAATAATGACAAGTGTGAAAGACACAACACCAAACACTACATTGATGATGGAAAATACAGCTTAGTGCAGCGGTCACCAATCAGTGGTCCGAGGACCACTAGTGGTCTATGAGGTCCAAAAGGTTGGCGACCACCTGCTTAATCATTTAAAACAAAGGCTGAGGTCAGACAGCTTTGTCTTTAAGTCTTGCCTCTGCTACTGCCTATAGGGGTGAGCCTGGGCAAACTGTGCTGCCCCTCTAACTCTGTTTGCCCATATGTAGACTGGAGGTAACATCTACCTTTCTAGGCTGCTGAGTAGAATAAGACATTAAAAAGTAAATACAGCAGCTAACTTGGCACACAGATGGTAGCTGCTATTTTTAGCATGCTCACCACTGGTATCCAAAATCTCATAAAAGACTAGAAGACAGGGAATCTTGTAAAGGTGTTCTTCTCTAGGAAGGCTTTGGTCTCCACAGCTTTTTTCCTGTTATTGGTTCTTTTCACAGCAAAGATAATCAAATATTCCATTTCTTTGAAAAATAAAGAAAAAGAAAACACAATGGGAATAGATGACCCAATCTATATAGATATATGCAAATTGTATGCAAACATACATCATTCTTTTTTTCTATATATCTGGATATGGTCTTTGGGATAATCTCAGTGGAAGAAAGCAGTTTTTTCCTAAAAGAAAATAGAAACTTAAGCACTTTTAGAAAAATTAAACACATAAAACTTTTTTTTTCCTACTTTCAGAAAAAATATGTGCCATTTTCTGCTAGCATCTTTTATCCTGAGATGATCGAAGCATTTCAGCGCCAAAGGTAGGGGGAAACCTAGATAATAGCTTTTTCTAAAATTGGTTTCTGCCAGAAAGAAGCTTTATGAATGCTGAGAAAGAAGTCAACTGCAGCACCAGCAGCAAAGACCTATCCCCAGAGAGACCTCTCAGGGGCCCTTTCTCTAATTCTATAATCCCACCCAAGAAGGACTTACACCAAGGAGTGGAGACTAGGCACAGTGGCATTCTGTTCTCCAATCTTCTTCCTGTTACCTTCAACTCATTCACTTCTACACATTACACATTCATTCAACATCAACTGAGTGCACACTGGGCACTAGACTCCATGCTACGCAGTGACAATAAGGAGGCAAAGATAGCGCCTGCCATTGAGAATGACCCTGCAGCTTACAACTGAACAAAGAGATGTGCAATCATGTAAGCACAGTAAGTAATGGGGACACCAAGAAAGGGTAGCTGGAGAAGATAACAGTTGGGGAGAGTTTTGAAAAATAAGAAGGAGTTGGGGTAAGAGCTTGAAGGAAGGAAAGGACATTGGGGACAGTGGGTAGAGCCTGAGAAAAGGTGTGGAGGCATGAAACAGCATACTGCTTGCATGTCATCACAAGCAAGTCTGTCTTCCCGGAGCATAAAGTGGGAGGGGACATGTGTCAGGAGATGCATCTAGAGAGACAGACAAGCAAGGTCAGGTCATGAAGAGCCTTGTTTGCCATGTTGTGGAACTTGGCCTTTATTCTGTACACAATGAAAAGCCATTGAAAGGTTTTTAAACAGGGGAGTGCAAGGTCAATTTATGTTTCAGCTAGCTAGGCTGCTGTGGCAGCAGTGTGGATGATGGACAGGAGAGGGACAAGATTGTAGACTGGTTCAGATTCTGCTTTAGAGATAGAGATGACTTGGCAATTTGTGTGACATAGAGACATCTAGGGTGACTCCCAGATCTATGACTTCAATAGCTGAGAGGAGGGGGAGTTCTGGTTGGAGCATACCAACACTGAATGTCCACAGGATACCCAAGCAGACATGTCCAATAGGCTGTGGATGTCCATGTCTAGCACTCAGGAGAGGAAGGTGGCCTGGAACACAGTTTAAAGTATGAATAAAATGACTGGGGAAAGGTCCACAGAATACAAGTAAAGGACCAAAGACAGAGCTTGGGAAATAGCAACAGTTGCCAAAAGAAAGAGAATCCATGAGAAGATAGGATTGAAGACAAAATTAAAGGTTGTCACTAGCTACATGTGGCAATTTACATTTAAATGAAAACTTAGAAATTTCATTCATCAGTCACACTACATATCAAGTGCTCAATAACCACATGTGGCTAGTGGCTACCATCCTGGACAGTGCAGAGATAGAACATTCCCACCATCACACAAAAAATTAAATTGGGAGCATACTTCTCCACAGAGGCCTAGTAAAGACAAATAAGTTCCGCTGGGTTTAGTAACATACTGGTCACTGGTAATCTTAGCTATAACAATTTCAAGAAAGTCGTGATGCAGGAACTGGCTGCTAAAAATGGAAGAAAAAATTTCTAGTTGCACAAGGAAAAGAAAGGGAATAGCAGGAAACAAAATAGGATATGCAGTCACAGAGAAATCTTTAGCCAAATCCCCAATATTTCAGCAACTTCTTTGAATGTTCCCTTTATCCTTTTGCTCTCACCCCTCATAACCCTCCCAATGAGGAACCTGCTTCATCTCTACCCCTCTAAAGTAGACACTGGTTTTGGTCCTTTGGCCCATGTAGGTACTGTGCTCCTTTCTCTCTAAAACTTCACAACCTCCACACCCTTTTTACACTTGTCTATAAACGCATGGATCACAGCTCTCAATATTCCTTAAGGATATTAGTATCTGACTTATTACTACTCTCTCCAAAAGTATTCCAGCCATATTTCTTGATAACTTCAATATATGCCTCGTTGAACTTTCCATCTTCCTGACCTCTCAGTTCCTTGGCCTCTTCTCCTCCAACTATACTGTCCTCTATCACACCTCAGCCACTTATTCTCATAGTCATTCCTGAGATCTTATCATTATGAATATCTGCAACCTTTCCATAAGTCAATTTTCCCTCTGTATAGCTTACCCCCTCTAACCTTGACCCCAACAGTTGTTTGACCCCACCAGAATCTGCAATCCAATGGTTCTATCATCATTTTGCTATCCCTCATTTGTATCTCTTCCCTCTTCAAATTCCATGGTCCATCATTCTAATTATCTCTGGCATACACCTTTGACTCCATTGCACCTCTCATTATCATATTCATCTTGAAAAAAAATCCAGATCTGGTTAAGTTCCAATCTTCTCCTCCTCCTTGTTTGCGTCTACAAAGTTGAATGTGGCTGGAGAAAAATGACAGATGACTGTTCTCACTTCAAATTTATGATCACAAACCTCAAGTGCATCTTTCATGTTGCCAGGCAATCATACTACACTTCCTCGTCCATTCTGTCTCGCCACAATTTAATATTTTCTCCTCTCCTTTCAGATGTTTAATACTTTTATCTCAACTTCAATCTCAGATGGTGACTGTGCTTCCTACTTCACTGAGAAAAAAGGAATCAGACAAAAATGTTTCATAAGCTCTCATGATCTCATCTAAGCTCCTATTTGCATTAGGGCCCAATGTACCCTGCTTCACCCCTGTTACCATGGATGAATTGCCCAGGTTCCTAGCCAAGGCCAGCCCTCCCATTTGTATCCCGATCATGTCCCCTCTTGCCTACTCAGTATCACTACAGCAACTTTCTTCTTTCTCTTACATCAACCATTTCTTCTTCTCTACTCAATTATTCCCATTAGTGTATAAACTAGATATACAGTAATAGTTCCCATTCTAAAACAAATAAACACTTGACCTCACTTCCCGCTGCAACCCCCTCATTTCTCTGCTCCCCTTGAATAGCAAAACTCCTTGGAAGTATTATCTGTTACTGTGCTGTCCAATATGGTAGCTACTGGTCATGTGTAGCTTTTGAGCCCTTGAGATATGGCCGGTTTGAAAAGAGATAAACTATTAGTATAAAACACACACTGGATTTCAAAGGATGTAAAATATCGTGATAATAATTTTATATTAATCATACTGAAGTGATATTTTGAATATATTAAGCTATATAAGATGTAAGATATATTAAAATTAATTTCATCTGTTTTATTTATTTATTATTTTTTAAAAATTCTCACCAGAGGATATTTTTCCATTGATTTTTAAGGAGAGTGGAAGAGAGAGGGAAAGACAGAAATATTGATGTGCGAGAAACACATGAATTGGTTACCTCCTGCATACGCCCCACCCAGGGCCCCAGGCCAGGGAGGAGCCTGCAACTGAGCTACATGCTCTTGACTGGAATTGAACCTAGGACCCTTTGGTTTACAGTACAATGCTCTATCCACTGAGCAAAACTGGCTAGGGCTTTACTTCTTTTTTCAGTGTGACTATAGAACATCTGAAATTACATATATGGCTCAACATGTTTTTATTGGACAGCACTTGTCTATACTTCCTGTGTAGAATTTCTCTCTTCTAATTCTCTTAACCCACTCTAATCAGGCTTCCACCAAACAGCTCCCATCAAGGTCACAAATAACCTTTTCATTGCTAAATCCAATGGTTTAGTTCTCAGGCCTCATCTTATGTTTCCTTTCATTCTTGAAACATTCTTTATTTGGCTTCAGGGATGCTGCTCTTTCTTAATTCTCCTCCTGACTTACAGCCTGCTTCTTCTTAGTCTGCTTTTACTGGCTCCTTCTCGTTACCCTGACCTCTAAATGACCTGAGGATCACTCTGAGAATTTCTCTTCTCTATATGCTTTCATTCCCTAGGTGATTTAAAACAATCTCATGGCTTTAATAGCATCTACGGAAGTGCTGATGGCTCCAACCATTATATCTTAGTCGGAGCCTCTGCCTTGAACTCCAGGCTCACATAGCTCACAGCCTACTCAATACTGTACTTGGATATCTAGAGGGCATCTCATTCTTAAACCCAACTTCTAATCTTGGCTCCTGTGGTAGATTGTTATAGTACTGGCTCCCAGTGAATCACACTATCACAGTATCCACACCCTTATATATTCCCCTCCCATACTGATTGGGCTCTGAGGCTCACATGGCTCAGCCATGTAATTTGCAGTGTTCAATTGTACATCATCAAAAAAAATGCAATCAGAGGCTTGATAAGTACTTGTATATTCCCACGTGAAATGATGCCCTAAGATCTCCCTGTCATGAAAGGACATGTAGATAAGAAGCCCATCCATCCCAGTCATCCCAGCCACCTTAGCTGAGCCCAGGCAAAACCAGTAGAAAAATGTCCTAGCCAGTGTGCACTGCCATAATGAAATACCATGGGTTGAGTGGCTTAAACAAGAGAAATGTATTTCCTCACTAGATCAAGGCGATAACAGATTCATGATCAGGTGAAAGCCTGCTTCCTAGTTCACAGATGGCCACCTTTCTGCTGTGTCCTCACATATTGGAAGGGGCTAGAAATCCCTCTGGCCTCTTCTTATACTAGTAAGAGTGCTAATCCCATTCATGAAAGTCCCACCCTCATGAGCACATCCAACCCTAATAACCTCCCAAAGGCTCCATCTCCAAATACTATCACATTGGAGATAAGACTTCAATATATGAAATTTGGGGGACACAAACATTCAGTCCATAACAAAGAACAACCTAGTCAACCCACACAGTTTTAAGAAATAATAAGTCATTGATTTAAGCCATTAAGTTTTGAGAATGTATGTTACACAGTAGATAAGTGAAAGAGCACTTTCCCCCAACAAAAAAACCCCCCAAAAGCAATAAGCAAGCACAAAATCCTGTATCCTAGTATTGTTTTTCCCAATAAATTGTCTTCCAAGACACGGGAAACTGGGGGTTAGGGAGGAGCAGGGGGAAGGGCAAGGGGAAAAAATGGAGATCTATCTATCATCTGTTGTAATACTTATCTATCACTTGTTGTAATACTTTAAGCAATGAAATAAAAAAAATAAAAATAAATAAAAATAAAAATAAAATAAAATAAAATTAAAAAAAAAAAAAGCTTTAGAGCCATCCTTGACCCCTCCCTTTCTCTCATATTCCACACCTGTCCCATCAGCAAATCCTGTTGGTTATACCTTCAGTATGTATTCAGAATCCAATGATTTGTTTTGCCTCTACTCTTAGTATACCAGCCCAAGGTTCTATAATCTCCTCTCTGAATTAATAAAAACATCACTTACAGCAAGCATGTCAAACTCGCAGCCCAAGGGCTGCATCTGGCCCACAACGAATATTTTTGCAGCCCAGCCAATATAATGGAATATAAGAAACATTTTAATAAAACTTTCATAACTTAATTTTTACAACATCCTGTTATACATCATTATTAATAACAAACTACACATTCACTAATAACTAATTACTCTAATCGTGTTACATTCGTTTCCCTTATGTGCCTTATGCACAGGCGCACCATTTTCTCTCCACTAATACTAGCAGCGAATATTTAAGCAGCCGATAGCCACATCATTTGTCTTGGACTAACTTGTTTGGTGTGCGCAACAGGAAATATTTCGCTTTCGGAGAACAAGAAAAATAGGTTTATTTGCGTTACACTTATTAATTTGTGAAGTTATTCAGTGTCTGGTAAGTTAATGTTTAAGAAAAAATATTAATATTTATTAAAATGTTCTATTATTTTATGTTAATTATTCATTTACTTCAGCCCTTTGTATTCAGCATGTCTCTATTGAAATAAACCTATGTTTTATGAAAATCGAAGCTTTTGGTTTTTTTGTGGCCCACATAAACTTAACCCTTGCTTATTTGGCCCGTGTTAGCCTTTGAGTTTGACATGCTTGACTTACAAGTTCTCCTACTTCTATCCTTGCGCCCCCACAGTCTAATTTCAGTATAGCAACTGGGTGAAAATTTAATTCAGCTCATGTCAGTCCTCTGCTCAAAACCTTCCAATGGCCACCCATATCCCTAAGAACAAAATATCTAGTCCTTACCTGATGCTCAGGTGATATTTCAGAACAGCTTCATTTTTGTGGCTTTGCAGATTGTCCATTTGCCTGGGGACTTGTTACAGACCCTTGCCTTCATGGCATTCCAGATTTCACTTTAGGTTGGTCTGTGGGGCCCTATATAATTATCTGCTCTTTCACTTATATCTCCAATCTAACCTCATCTCCTACTACTTTACCCTTCATTCACTCAGCTCTAGACCCCCTGACCTACTTGCTGCTGC
>PVJC01016032.1:0-23743 GCA_004026665.1 Murina feae
GAGAGAGAGAGAGAGAGAGAGAGAGAGAGAAAGAAAGAAAGAAAGAAAGAAAGAAAGAAAGAAAGAAAGAAAGAAAGAAAGGTCCTCCAGGAACTTAATACATAACTGTTCTTATGTGAGTCTATTAGCTATTCTTTTTTATTTATTTATTTTTACCTCTGACAGAGAAAGCAAATGTTGGCATAAGGGAGAAGAGTGCTCTCAGATGCTATAATTGGGCTCTCTTTTAAATCTCATTTCCACAAAAATGAGCCAAAATAAATGACACACTGGTAACTTGGCGGCACAAAGAAGAAACAAAGCAGACAAAATAAAATAACATGACTTCATTTGTTGAAATTTATGAAGTCATTTATTTATAATGATCACAGCTGTGCAAATAGCCGTCATGGGATGTACAGGGGCCTTTGCAACTTCTGTTCTTTGTGCATCCAATTTCCTGAGAATGTGAACCCAGTGCAGTTGGATGCAGACAAGAAGTTTGAAAGAACACAGACCTTCAAGACAAAGCTCAGCCGCCACCAAAACATACGTCTTCGTAGATTACCAAAGTCGAGCCTGACTTCCACTTGTAATTATAAGCGAAGACACATTTAATATATAACAAAACTCGTACTATTTATTGCTTATAAGCCTCTGAAAATGTCAATATTTCTTACTAGTGTTTCAGATTATGGGGAAGAATGAAGTTAGAAAAATGTGAACTGTTAGTGCATTCAGCATACACTGTTTTCTTCAGTGCTCATCAGCCTATGATAGAAATTTACGGGTTTCATTTTGTATAATAATAAACAAATTATCTTTAAATCAAGGCTCAGCTGTGTGAGTTTAACAGATAACATCTGTTGCAAATCATATAGAGGAAGCAGACCTAATTTGGGAGTTATACACACTCTCCTTTCTTTTTCTTACCCTGCTGGTGGCTGCCCTGGTGTGCCTCCAATTTTAATGCCAGTGGACATTTGCAGTTGAATGGACTAGAAGAGAGGAAAGAAGAGGAAAGTCAGGGCAGGCAAATTTAATGGCATGAAAGAGCTAGGATCCACCACATTCATACACTGATTAATCACCATTTTTTACTTCAGGCTATAGTAACAACCTGGCATATAATGAAAAGGAAGAGGCTAGGGATAATGTATGTAATAGCTGAAGTAAATATTCAACAAATATTTCAATTTACCTCAAACTTCCAATAAGCAACCTCTTATTTGAACTATAATCCATTGCCCTTATATCAAAAAGTCTGCAATACCCTTACACTAATGGTATCTGAGAACTCTCCAGTTCAGATCTTTTGCACTCATCATAATCAACTCTAAAAGAGATTGATTTTGAAAGCAATGAAAGTATTGCTAAGTTGCATTATCCCTGTTCATGCTTGGGTCATTTAATTTTTTCTATCATTTATTTATTTATTTATCCAAAAATATAAATCTCATGTAACTTGTGACCAATACAAAATAACCATGAGTGTTCAGTTCACTCGTTTGTTTAACACATATTGGCCGGGCATTACCTCTTGTTGGGTATGAGAAATAGCAGCAAGTCAACAACATAGGCAAATTCTATGTCCCTCAGGGCACTTCCTGTATTTAGGGCAAACAGGGAAGCAAGAGCAAATAAATATGCAAAGGGGATAATTAGAGAGTGTGGTTGGTAAATAGAAGATATAGGTGATGAGGGAAAAAAAAGTAACTGCAAAAGGCCTTAGAGGGCTTGAGATCAGGAGTCCACTCCATCTGTCCTTGGTGGCAATGCCTGAAATTCATTGGCATGATGTGGCTTTACAGCTGAAGGGGAATTGAGAGATCATTGATTCTATATAAAATGATCCTTCATTCTACATATAAATATAGCAGGTTATTTTTCTACAGAAAAACCAGACGAGTCTAGGCCACATGAAAATTTGGGAGGGTGCCTATGGCTAGAGCCATGCAACTATTTTTTTAAATCCTCACCCGAGGATTGAGAAGTAACCAATCCCTGTTTCTCTCTAACATGGGTGCTTTTCTCTCCATTCCTTCCCCTCTCTGTAACATCAATATATATCAATATATATATAATCAGCTGTGTATAACCATTTCCATTCTAGAATTCTCCTTTTTCTTTCCCCAAAGAAACAGTCTCATTTAATGACTGCAATTGCTGACATTGGCATAGTTCATCACAAGATACAAAGCATGTTAATGGACAATATAGCATTTGATTCTTGTAATATTGTTGATATTGTTATTTCCACCTTATGAAAGAGGAATCATGACCTGTCCAAGTTAACATAGCTTGTTCTAAATGGCAAAGCTGTAACTTAATGCTAGGTATAGTGACCAACTGCAGTGGTTTGCAGGACTAAGGGTACTCCCAGAGAGTGGGACTTTCAAGTACTAAACCAAGACAGTTCCAATCAAACCATGCCATTTGGTTAACTCTAATCCCAGGTACACTTAATATAATGTCTAGTGGGCTTGCCACCAAATGACAGCTAGAGCAGGACTCTGGGATTTGTCCTTTCTGGGGACCTAAGGCAAGTTTTTCTCATTAACCTGTGTCCTAGAGATCAATGAGTCACCACCCTGCAGCAGCTGTGTTTATCATATTACAGTGCTACACCTTTGGATGGCCACTCTGAAATACAAACCTAGGAAGAGGACAATAAACTCTTTAAAACAGAGCAGGCCCAACCAGCTTGGCTCAGTGGTTATGCATCAACCTATGAACCAGGAGGTCATGGTTTGATTCCCGGTCAGGGCACATGCCCAGGTTGCGGGCTCAATCTCCAGTGTGGGGCGTGCAGGAGGCAGCTGATCAATGATTCTCTCTCATCATTAATGTTTCTCTCTCTCTCTCCCTCTCCTTTCTCTCTGATATTAATAACAATATATTTAAGTAAATAAAATAAAATAAAATAAAATAAAATAAAATAAAATAAAATAGAGCAGGCTCCAAGAACTCCCCTACCGCCCATTCCTCAGCAACTTCTAGGCTCTTCTTTGCCTACTGGGAGCCTTGGTTGGAGAATTGCAAGGGAGTGATATATTTTTTATATATTTCATTAGCAATGAAGCACTCATGCTGGGTTAATCATTGCCGGGGTGTCTTGGGAAGGACTGAGCAATTTTATGAAAACTTTAGTCAGTATAGCATTAATTCAGGAGATGGCAGGGAGAGTTCCTCACTGTCACTTGAACTTGAGGCAATGCAACCATGACAAATACCAAGTTTAAGAAAGACCAGAAGGTTCCTTTTGCAATCACTTTATGCGAAGAAGTTAGAATAACAACTAAAGAAGGTATTCCAGCCCTGGCCTGTGTGGCTCAATTGGTTAGGCATTATCCTGTGCACCCAAAAGTTGCTAGTTCATTCTTGGTCAGGGCACATGCCCAGACTGCAGGCTTAATTCTTGGTAGGGGGCATGTAGGAGACAGCCAATTGATGTTCTGTTCTCATCTCTCTCATTCCCTCTCCCTTCCTGTCTCCAAAATTAATAAAAAAATCTTTAAAAATAAATAAAAAGGAGGCATTCCAGACAAAAATCATTTAATTGGCTTTTTAAGTTTTTAAGGTGTATATAATCTAATCTAATAGAAGAGTAATATGCAAATTAACTTTCACTCCGAGACAAAGATGGAGGAGGCAAGGACAAGACACTTGCATTGTCACCATGGTGACGATGCAGGAGTTCTGCCAAGCCCACTGGAAAAGTGCCTCTGGGCCTGCTTGGTTGCTGCTGCCACTGGGGTGCCACTGGGGTCCGAGGCGTGGGGTGCTCTGAGCCTTGTGGAGGTGCTGGGGCTGCTGGGGTTGGAGGAGCTGAGACACAAACCTTCAAGTGGGCCCGGCACCCAGCAGCTCCAAGCCCCAGAGCCACGGAGAAGCTGGGGCCACTGGGGCTACAGCAGAGACACAAATCTGCAGGAAACCTGTGAAAAGGGAGATAAACTATCATAACTTTATCTCCCTTTCCACAAGATGAGAAAACTGACCCTGATTTATTTAGTGATATGGCCTGCACCTTTCTACAAGCACAGCATATGTTATGACCACTCCTAGGAAGGTCTGGTCAGAATATTGTCTCCAGGGAATAACACTACTGTGGCAAATCATCTAAGAAAGGAAACAAGCTTTTATTGGGTTTATTCTGAAAGTCAGAGAACATGCCACCCCAACATATGCTGTGTTGTTATATTGATGATCTTGAGCTGCAGATGCTTGAAAAACAGCAAATACAAGGAGAGGCTTTCACTAAAGTCTCCTGATCTGCCTAAAATCGGACCCCATAAAAGGTTCCCTTGATGGGAAAAGAGTCATCAACCGTGAAGACTGACTCCTGTCAAAGGAGACTACCAGTTGACATCACACCCAAAATTTATTACAAACTCTCTCTCTCATCCCCATTTATCTTTCCTAAAACTCATGTACTCTCCTCTAAGAGGCCTGGATAGCCTGTACCCTTTCCCTAGGAAGAAGGTATTTAAATCTGGATTCTAAGCCACCTTGGGGAGTTATTCATTTTTCACTGGGGGATCTCCCACATATACACAAGGTACACATGTTAATGAACTTTTGTTTTTCTCTTGGTAATCTGTCTTTCATTACAAGGGCCTCTGCTAAGAACTCAGAAGAGTAGAGGAACATTATCTTTCCTCCTCCATAATTCTATCTCGAGAAATCAAGTCCCAGACTGACCAGTGAGTTTGGCTCAAGAGCCAAGCAGTCCCGGCTAAGGGGAGGGAAGCTTCTAGGGGGAAATCAATTATATTGGCATCAAAGTAGGACAAAGGGAACACGCATGGTTGCTGGTGGGAGTTTAAAGTGGTTCAATATATTTGGAGGAGGATTTGGCAAAATTGATAGAAATGTTCAAGGTACATCTAAGAGTCTTCTTCTAGGAATCTCATCTGCTGAGATAAAGCACCAGTGCATAAGCCCTGGTCAGAACCCAGGATGCTACTGCAGGCTCCCCTTCCACAATAAGAAAACCTGCTAACAACCTGCATTTTTAAGACAAGGTGGCATCTATACTAATAAAAAGGTAATATGCTAATTAGACTGAACATCTTCCAGACAACCTTCCGGACAAAGCCATGGTGGCAGGGCTGAGGCAGAAGCAGTTACAGGTTATCAGGCAGGCAGAGAGCAGTTAGGAGGATCAGGCCAGCAGGCAGGTGAGTGGTTAGGAGCCAGCAGCCCTGAGGGTTCCCCGATTGGAGAGGGTGCAGACCAGACTGAGGGACTCCCCCACTCTGAGTGCACAAATTTTTGTGCGCCAGGCTGCTAATTTTTTAAATATTCAAGAAAAGGCTTGGTTCTCTTCATAAAAGCAAGGAAAACATGTTAATATTAGAAACTCTTTGGAGTATTTTACTGTATTTATTACAGCATTGATTAAATCAACACAATATCCATCGTTAAGGTGCTTTATTTATTGCCCTCATTTCCAATTGGAGAAACAAGACACAGAATTGTAGAAAACTAAAGTAGAAACATATCCAGTATGTGAAGAAGGCAGGATTTGATCCTGCATTCTCTAACTCTGCAGTCTACTGCTTTTAAGCCTTGCCCTGCACTGCCTCTCCTTGATGCTGAGACACAACTTTTGCACATAAGACTGGAACCAAATATTAACAAGTATAGATAAATTATGAGAAGAAAAACACTTTGCCCATAATAGAAGAATAGCTCTTTGACAAGTAAAGGCTAGTCGTTTGGCTTCCTGTGACATATATATATATATCCTATCTAATAAAAGAGTAATATGCAAATTAGGCATCACTCCGTGACAAAGATGGCTTCCCCCTTAGCCACAAGATGGCCGCCCCCATGGCTACAAGATGGCGGCACCCACTCTGGCTCAGCCCCACCACTGAAGTGGTCAGGCATGTTAGCCAGGCAGGTGATGAGGGAGGTAAGGGCCCTGAGGGGCATAACAGGTGATCAGAGGGGGCTAGGGGCCCCTGCCCAGGCCAGAGGCTTTCACCAGAGGCCTCAGGCATGGACAAGGGTGGAGCTGGTGATTGGAGGGGGCAGGGACAGAGCTGGTGATTAGAGTGGTATGAGGGTGCCCTACTCAGTCATAAGGCCTGGGCCAGAGGCCCCAGGCTTGGGCAGGGGCAAGGCCAGAGATCACAGGGGCCTGGGCTCCAAAGAGCCAGTGATCAGAGGGGCAGGAGCAGAGCTTGAGATTGCAGGAGTCTAGACACCAGTGGAGCTGGCAAAGCAGGGGTCTGGTGGTCCCCTGCCCAGGCTTGTAGCCTCGGCCAGAGGTTACAGGCCTGGGCAGGGGTAGAGCTAGGACTGGAGGGTTAAGGACAAATCTGGTTATTGCAGGGGGCAGGATCAGAGCCAGTGATCACAGGGGTCTGGGCTCTGTGAAGCTTGGGGATCTTCTGTCCAGGCCTGAATCCTTGGCCAGAGGCTAAAGGCCTTGGCAGGGGTGGAGCTGGGATTGGAGGGGCAGGGATGGATCCAGTGATCAGAGTGAACTACAGAGGAAACACCTTTTCTTACTGCTCATTGGCTGAGCTTCCTGTATATCACTGGTAATATTCTTAGTAACTTGGGTAATAAGAATCCCTAAAGGCGATCTAGGGTCTTTCCACCACACTGCCAGAGGAAAAAAATGAAGGTCCGCTGCTGCAGGGCTAAGAAATGTTGTATCCTGCCCTAGCTGGTTTGGCTCAGTACATAATGCCTCAGCCTCCTGACTGCGGGGTCTGGGTTCAATTCTGACCAAGGGCATGTACCTAGGTCCAGGTTCCTCCCTGGCCAGGGCACAGGTCAGGGCATATGCAGGAGACAACCAATCAAAGTGTTCCTGTCACTTTGATGTTTCTCTCTGTTTTTACCTTCTCTTTCACATTCTCTAAAAATCAATGGAAACATGTCCTCAGATGAGGATAAAAAAGAAAGAAAGAAATGTCATATCCTATGAAAGAGACATCTTGAAAATGCCTAAAGAAAGTTGTCATTTCTTCATGGTGAAAGGGACTGGAGTCTGTGTTGATGAAAACACCTTGGTACCTGCGGTGACTGGCAGTGGCTGCAGCAGCGGGTTGATGGGACTGGTGGCTTCTCCTGATTAATCTGGTCACCTCCCATAAAGGGAGGCCAGACTGTGGCTTAGGCCTGCTCTCCAAGGGGATCAGGGAGTGGGCCTAAGCCACTAGTAGGATACCCCCTAAGGACTCCCAATATGTAAGAGGGGGCAGGCTGGACTGAGGAACCCCACCCCCAGTGCACAATTTCATGTACTGGGCCCCTAATATATATATCTCCAAGGATATGAAGCAATTAAAGACAAAAATTGGCAATAACAATTCAAACAAAAATTAAAAGAAGATGAGAAACCAAGTCAGAGAGGAATTTCTACTAACTACAGTGACAGGGATTGGGATATGGACTTTATTCTTAAACTACACAGTACTTACTTTATACTCAGAAAAATTCAAAACAGGGCAAATACAAAGACTGATTCCTCCTTACTCCTGGCCCTGCCTCCTGGATGAAGAGGCTGCACCATTCAGAAAGATGGGTAGCACTGTTCCAAAAGCTAAGAAATCATCTTTTGAGCCATCCATAAAATCCTGTTCTACTTTTGGCCCAGTCAGCCTCTCCCTCTCTCTTCGTTTTCCTTTTTTTTTTTCGTTTTATGTTTGCATCCTTAGTAGATTACAGCTCTTGGCATGCACTGTGGCAGAAGGTCTAAGCTGCAGTCGGATATCCTTAGCACTGCTGAGGAGGCAGGAGTGGCTCCCACCACCACTGCTGTACTGGCAGCCATCAGCCTGGCTTGTGGCTGAGGAGAGCTCCCCCTGTGGGACTGCACTGACCACCAGGAGCAGCTTCTGCATTGAGCATTTGCCCCCTGGTGGTCAGTATGTGTCACAGTGACCAGTCATTCCCAATTGTTCTGCTGTTAAGGTTAATTTGCATATTACCGTTTTATTATATAGGATAGAGGCCTGGTGCATGGGTGGGGGCCGGCTGGTTGGCCCTGAAAGATGTCCCAGATCAGGGTGGGGATCCCGCTGGGGTGCCTGGCCAGTCTGGGTGAGGGGCTGATAGCTGTTTGCAGGAGATCAAATTGAAATTTTGTTGCCTTGAGCAGAGACCACAGATGGCCTAGCAGGCAGGAAACTTGGCTTCCTCCATTGCCGGGGCAACCAAGTCTCCTTTTTGCTCTAGCTTTGTGGCTGCCAGCCACCATCTTGGTTGGGTTAATTTGCATATAGTTGTTCTGATTGGCTGGTGGGCATGGCTTGGGATGTAGTGGAGAGACCCAGTTAGCATATTACTCTTTTATTAGATTAGATATTTTCATTTTTAGTTCTATCAGAAGCATGAAATATTAATGTTTCAACTTTAATGGTTTTTAGACTCCTACATCAACTCCCTCAAAACATCCCTTAGTGAGTGCGTGCATGTGTGTGTTTGCATGTGTGTGCACATGTGTGCAGGCATGCGTGCTTGCATACACACACACTTCATTTACACCAAATTTGGGTAGGAAATTCTGTGCTCCCACAGCATTCTGGACTCCTGTCAGTGGTCTTGTTCCAGCATCTAGAAGGGTTCAGAAATCTGGGAAGGTGCTGTGCATAAATTAATAAAGAGTCCAGAGATGAAACATAATTTTGAAATGCATTATGGGGAATCAGAGAAGACTTAGTTCTCCTTGTCTTAGGACCCCTTGCTATTTATTCACACAGATTGTCCTAAGGCAAGGTGGAGATATACACATCAAATGGTAGGGTTTTTTATACACAAATCATTGTCAGATTGGGGAATTTGCCTATGGTTGTTCAGGTGTTTGGCCAGTAGGAGGCAATAACATGTAGATTGAAATGCCCTTAGCTGTCTGGCAGCAAGCAATCCTTTAACGCATCCTTTCCAGGTTTGGAGCAAGGACTTCATCTGTCTTTTTATTATTGTAGCTCTATCTCTATTAATACCTGTTTGAATAAAATGGTTACAAAAATATTTTAAACAATTTCAGAATACTCCAAGTTACAAAACATTAATCAGAATTGTTGTCTACAAAATAATTCACTTTTTATTTCTAATAGACAGTATATATTCTCATACTTACCTGACCACAGAAACATTGTTTTAAAAAAAAATTATCTTAACATTTTTGCCAAATAAGACCAATTTAGAAAATACTCAACTAATTTCACCCATTAACATTGATGCAAAAATCCAAAAAATGTAACATTTTTATAGTCCTCTGTGAAAAAGTAGAGTTTATCCCAAGAATGGAAGAATGATTTTTTAAAAATATATTGATAAAATACTTCAGTAGGTCATATGTACAAATGATCAGCTTAACATATACTGGGGAAAAATCAGTACAATTTAGTTATCCTTCAAGATATAAACTTTGAGGAGAGAACTAAGATGGCGGCATGAGGTATATACCTAAATGCGCAGCCTCCACACCTACATTATAGAAATATAACTATACAGATAAACGGCCATCCTCCAGAACCAAGGGAGGGGAAGCTTTACATCTAGAAGGCAAGAGAAGGAGTGCTTTGAAACTGAATAGAAGCTCCCGGTGCCCAAACTGAAAGGTACGGACGTGTAAAACGGAGGCGGCGGCGCAGCGGTGCGGGTGAAAGGGAGCGGCAGCGGCACTCGGGTCCACAGCTTGGAAGGAGATTATAAGCTCCCGGGTCGCACTGAATGAGACACGGGCTGTGGGGCAACAGGGTGGCAGAAGACCAGTGCTGTTTGCAGCGATCACTGACGCGAAGATTCGGGGACTGAGAATCGTGCACAGACCCCAGGGCTTGGAGACACCAAACGTGGTAGAAACTGCAGCATCAGCAGAGAGGAAGCCATTGTGAGTCACTCCACCCCCAGAGACCCTGCCCCACCCCACCTACAACCCCACCCAAGCTGTGTACCTGCCTGCCTGCAGCATAACCTAAGGGTCTTCAGCTAATACAGAACTCCAATAGATCCAAACTCCAAACAACGAGAAGAAAGGCCTGCAGGTCATTTCCTCCCAGTGATACCTCCCAGTGATAACTACAACAAGACTGTGCACCCAGCCTCCAAAGACATACAACAAGAGTGTCCACCCCAGGTGATTGGGGAGGCTGAATCACTGGGCCCTATATGGGACACCTAGCACAGAAAGCCAAAATGCAGAGACTAAGAAACAGATCACAAAAGACAGAAATGGAGGAATGCAAACGACTGGATATAGAGTTCAAAACCATGGTTATTAGGTTTTTCAAGAAGTTTCTAGAGACTGCTGATAAATTTAGTGAGACCCTCGAGGATATGAAAAAGAACCAGTTAGAAATTAAGCATACACTGACTGAAATAAAGAATAATATACAGAGATCCAACAGCAGACGAGAGGAGCACAAGAATCAAGTCAAAGATATGAAATATGAAGAAGCAAAACCCACCCAGCCAAAAAAGCCGAAAGGAAAAAAAAAAAAGTATGAAGATAGTGTAAGGAGTCTCTGGGACAACTTCAAGTGTACCAACATCAGAATTATAGGGGTACCAGAAGAAGAGAGAGAGCAAGATATTGAAAACCTATTTGAAGAAATAATGACAGAAAACTTCCCCCATCTGATGAAAGAAATAGACTTCCAAGTCCAGGAAGCGCAGAGAACCCCAAACAAAAGGAACCGAAGGAGGACCACACCAAGATACATCATTATTAAAATGCCAAGAGCAAAAGACAAGGAGAGAATCTTAAAAGCTGCAAGAGAAAAGAAGTTAGTTACTTACAAGGGAGAACCCATACGACTATCAGGTGATTTCTCAACAGAAACTTTGCAGGCCAGAAGGGAGTGGCAAGAAATATTCAAAGTAATGAACAGCAAGAACCTACAGCCAAAATTACTTTACCCAGCAAAGCTATCATTCAGAATTGAAGGTCAGATAAAGAGCTTCACAGACAAGAAAAAGCTAAAAGAGTTCATCACCACCCAACCAGTATTATATGAAATGCTGAAAGGTATCCTTTGAAAAGAGGATGAAGAAAAAGTAAAGATAAAAATTATGAACAAAAAATACATATCTATCAACAAGTGAATCTAAAAATCAAGTGAATAAAAAATCTGATGAACAGAATAAACTGGTGAATAGAATAGAATCAGGGGCATAGAAAGGGAGTGGACTGACAAGTTTGGGGGGTAAAGGGTGTTGGGGGTGCGGGAAGAGAATGGACAATGATCGTACACCTATGGATGAGGACAGTGGGGGGTGGGGATAGAGGGTGGGGTGAGAAATGGGAGGAGGGGAGCTATGGGGGAAAAAGAGGAACAACTGTAATAATCTGAATAATAAAGATAAATTTAAAAAAATATATAAACTTCTTTGAGCTATTGGTAGAAAAAGACTCCCTAATCTAATATGGGAAAACATCTACCTTACAACCAGCAGTCAAAAGGTTCTTAAGTTTCCCCTTTCTCAAGTTAAGGCAAATTTCTTAATTCAGATCATGTGACATTGAATAATTTATCTTGAAAGTCCATATAAGATGGTTATTAGGCACAAAGGGTTCCAGTTTATACACCAAAATGTATGTTTAAAAATCATCAACAAAATTAAAATACAAATAACCTAGAAAATATTTGCAAACAAATGAGGAAGAGACAGAGTATCATTAATACATCAAAACTACTTATGTATCAATTAGAAAAACTATCTATAGGAAAGTGAGCAAAAACTATAAACAAACAATGCAAAAAGTAAAAATGATTTATCTTTTAGTATTCTCCTTATCTTACATTATTTATTTTACATAGCTACTTATTTGTTTTATTCTGCCTTTGTGTATTTTTCTAATTCTATGATCACAATGCTATTTGAAAAACTTATAATCTCTCGTTGATCATCCCAATTCCAGTCTTTCCTCACCAAAGTCAACTTTATTTTTCAGAATATTGTCAGAAAGCAAAATGCTGATTGTCTTCTCAAATATCATCAGTGACTAAGGATTCCCAGATATGAACCAAATGACAATAAACATAGTTTTATTCCAGACAATTCTGACATTAAATATATATATATATATATATATATATATATATATATATATATATATATATATATATTTATATATATCTGTGGGACCCCTATAGGAACAACCACTAGACCCAGTAATTTATTCAGTCATTAAATGTTTTGTCAGGCCTCCAATGACTACAAGTATGCACCAAGTTTTAGGTGCCAAATGATGAATTAGACAAATGATCCCACACGCCAGAGATGACAAGCAAGAATATAATGCTAGCAGTACAGTGAACTAAGAGTCATGTTGGCCCTATTCACAGAATCATACAGAAACAAAAAGAGATTCACCTGACTTCCTGGAAAATGCTATACCCAACTGTGTCTTAAAGGCTTAGGAGGAATCACTCAGGGAAAAAGGGGAAGGAACAGATCTTACCTGGTAGAACTGACAATATCAAGAAGGGCAGGGAGGCAACAAGTAGTATTTTATGTAATGAATATTGCTGGATCATAAATGGTAAGCTAGGGAGTGGTAAGATATAAGACAGTGAAAAGTAAGTAAAGGCAGGCCCTTGAGGTTCTTTTAAGGTTCATGGAGCCTAATGTGTAATAAACTCATTGAGTGTGAAGATTTCTGTTTCTTCTTCACATCTCCCCAACACATCACTTGATCCGAATCACCAACTATAAGATGGTGCACACACTGCCTGCAATGCAATAATCAGCCGCCTTTGCATTTCCAAATCCACTGGAAGAAGGCAAACATTGCGTCTGCCACAAATCTCTATGTCAAGCCGAAATTTTATGTTTTTAGGGCAAAGATTTACAATAGCTCAGAACATACAAACTTAATTTCTCTGGGGCTTGTTTCTCACTCCTCTAGTCACTTATATTGAACTTCACTGATGCGTTTTGATAAAGGATATGAAACAGATATAACCAGAGGGAGAGTATGTTTGAACTCAAGGTTTAATTCAATTCCAAAACAAAGCTCCGTTGTGTGCATTATTTATCAATAGCATTTAAATGCCCACAGTGAGCCAGCCCTGACTTGGCTTTTTAAATAAATGATGTCAGCCTTCATTCCTGTCGTCCAAGTTCTCATACTCTAAAGAGGAAAAGCGAGAGCATATATAGACTTTTCACTTTCATCAAGATAATTATGACAAAGTGGTGCTTCGCTAATGTGCCAACCATGGCAATAAGCCATTTAAACCTGGGAGGTAAGGAGAGCTGTGAGGAACCCTAAGCCCTCCTCGCACAGTTTTTCTTTTCTTTTTTTTTTTTTTCTTTTTTAAAGCTTTTACCTTCTAATCGCGCAGAGATTCTTTAATTCAGTTCTGCTTCAACTCAGCTGTGAAAGAGAGGATCTCTGAGTAAGGAAGTCTTTGAGGAGTGAAAGACACCCACTTGCTGTGTAACATGTGATGGAGAACCATTGAGTCTCAAGAACTAAAGGAATTTAGTGGGGAAGAATGCTGACTTCCACTTATTTTTCTTACAAGACCGTTTTACTTTTGGTCATAAAAGAAGGCCAGGGAAGAAGACAATTTGACCCTTGGAGTTACCCAGGGTCTAGAGAAATTGCCGAGATAGAAGTGAGAGGTGGAGTAAAGAGATCTTATTGTTGAAGACACTAGACAGTGTGGTCTGAACATTATTGAAAGAATTAAAGCAGGGTGCAGTCTCAACGAAGCAAGAAAGTCTATTCACAGTAAGTAGGTACGAGTTTGGAAGAGGGAGGGGGATAAAGTGAAGAAGGGATAAAGAGGGTAGGTCTTGAAAAGGAATCGTGGGTTTGCAATAAGGAGGAAGGGCTAGGAATCACGTTCGGAGCCAGACTAGTGTCCAAGTACACTCCCAGTTCAGAGAGCAATGGGATGACAGTGGCAGGAAGTGGAAGCATGATGATTGTGGGAACCCACAGTAAATAGTCACTTGACTTAAATGAGCAGCCTAATGTTGAGATGAGGACATAACAAAGGAGAGGCCTTTCTGGAAAAAAAACTAAGGTGTGACCTTCACGGGGCAGAGTATCCTTGGCTTTGTTTGGGAAACAGAAAAGCCCAGTGTGGCAGGATGTGGTGACAGAGAGGAAGGTGGGGTGAGACAGGAGAGGCGGGGCGGAGGGGGATGGTTGGAAGTTATTTCTAGTGTGAAGGAATGGCATGGAAAGGTTTTGGGCAGGAACACTTGAGGCACTGGGTCAAGTGCAAATGCAGAAGCAGAGCCAGCTTTAAATGTTCCCTTCCAGTCAGTTACCACTATGCAGTCAGAGCAGTTCATCCTAAAGATTTCAATGTCTATAGTGATAACAGAAACGCTGCTGGGATAATAGTGCTTTGAGGTAATTAAGCACCTCTGCTCTTCCCTCCTGAAGATGCAACCAGCATCCTGCTCTTTTGCGAGATCCCACACACAGCTGATAATGGACAATCCATCAATATCCTCTTCCTGCCACACCAGGACTATTTTATGAGGATGCTGAAAGCTTTAATAAACCCTCTTAGATAATTTCTTTACGAGGCAGGATGTCAGTAGGGCTGAGCACGAAATAGGTTAGGGCCTGCCGACTTAGGGGGCACTGTTGTTTTTATGAGCTCTGGTGGTCCCCAGGTGGAAAACTTTAATTAGCTGGAATATTGATAGCATATGTGGTTGCATCGATCTTCTCTGTAACCAGCAGCAATCCCTGTGCTCTGGCGGGACTTTGTTCAGCTCTGCCATCATCGAGCCTACTCCATCCCTGGAAACAGGCCCCTTTGAAGGCTAAGCTCACTCATTTCCCCCAGCTGTTGAAGGGTAGCCTAACACACTAAATCCTAAGCCCCCAACGAATAAGGAAGTGTCAGAAGAGGATGCTGCTTGTTGCTTCTGCCACAGTGTAATGTATAATACAGAGCAGTTCAGGTATCAGTGCCATCGTGCTCCTCAATTTCTGCTGCCCTTTCCAGATAAAGATAAGGGTTGTATGTAATGATGTGGCAAACGGGTATTATGTGATCAGCACTGCCAAGCTCACGGCCAGTAGTATCAGGAAGGATTCTCTGTTCAGCATCAGTCAATCACTACAGATAACATCCAAGAGTCTGCCCAGCGTGTCTCTATACATCAATTGCAAACCTCAAATGAGCAAGTGAAGAGAGATTGAGAAGGGGAGCAGGGCTGGCTGATGTGGTTGAATGCAGCTGGCATTTCATCAAGCCCATTTCCTCTTTGTCTAGGAAGCTACTAGATGGCCTTGCCAACCTCCCTTGCCTTTAGGTGTGGCCAAATGATTGAGTGTTGGCCAACAGAATGTGAGTCAGCGTGAAGCTTGTTGCTTCCAGGCCTGGTCTGTAAACCCCATGCCACCACCACCACACGTGTCCCTCCACGCTCTCTTTATGCTCCCATGGGTTCATTACCATAAACAACACAGTCTCAGAATCTACAGCAGAAACAGAAGACTCACAAGATGAGAGGGGTCTGGGTCCCTCAAAAAACATCTGAATGGGGAGCATTCATTATAGACTAATAGCAGCCAAAAATAGATTTCCATTATTTTAAATTGCTGAGATATTGAGGTATCTACAGCTCTCCAACACACATAAAAATGTGTTGAGGATGCATTTATCACTTTAGTACCAGGTGAGAAAACAGTAACATTTTTAATAGCTTTATGAAGACTTAACTTACATATTATATAATTCACTCATTGTATATGTACAGTTCAATGATTATAGTATGTGTATACAATTATGTAAAACACTTTGAACAATCCCCAAATTCCCTCATTCCTGCATGTAATCAACTCATGCTCCCAGCCATGGCAAGTACAAATTGGCTTCTGGTATATCTGGCATTTATCACATAGTATAATGTTTTACAGGTTCACCCATGTTGTTATATGTACCAATAGTTTGCTCTTATTATTGCTGCATAGTTTTACATTTTATGAATATAGTAACTTATGCTTATCCATTCACCAGTCAATAGCCATTTAATTGTTTTAAACGTGTACATTATTTTTATTAAATATATTAGAGTGAGTGGTTAGTAAAATTATATGGGTTTCAAGTATATAATTCTATAATACATCATTTGTATATCGAGTTATGTGTTTACCATCCAAAGTCAAATCTGTTTCCATCACCATATATTTGACTCCCTTTGTCCTCTTCTACCTCCTCTTTGCCTACCTTCCCTGCTGATAACCACCATACTGTTATCTGTGTCTATTAGTTTTTGTCTATTGGTTGAGTCTTGGCATATTATTTCTGTTGCTGTTATGTCTACTGGTATATCTTTGCTTGGACATGTTTTAATTTATGTTGGGTAGATGTCTAGGAGCTGAATTGCTGGGTTGTATTAGCCACAATTTTATACTCAACAAAAGCCTTTCCTGACTCCTTCAGAAAGGGTCTCTTCCTTGGTATTTCTAAATAATTTTGTTCATATCTGAAATAATGCATTTATCACATTGAATCATTGATGTTTTGCTTTTATTTATCTCTCTCTTTGATAAGTAGACTATGAGCTCCTTAAAGATCAAAAATGTGCTTTTTGTGAGATATTAATGCTTAGAATAGTGGTGAGTACTTAGCAAGTGTTTATGAAATCTGAAGTAGCCAGATAGCTTAAACTATAGTCAGAGCATTGGCTTGTTTTACATCAACTTGGCTAAGGTGGGGAACTATGTTTCTGAGAATCCTCTCTCTGCTTGGTCATGGTTAGAGCTGGCCAAAGGAAAGAGGACTCAACAGAGAAGCCATTAGGCTCAAATGCCACGGTGCTGAGACAGTGCATGGAGCAGTTGCATCTGGCAAGTCCAGCCTGTCCTCATCTCTTCCACCCCTCATCCTACCAAGCATTTGGGTGTGGACTCAGAGAGATGGGAGCTACACAGATGCAAAAGCTTCTTATACACCCTCTTTGGGCTCTTCCTTTTAGGATCCCACTCTGATGGCCTGAATATTGGTTACAGAATGTTCCTGCAAATTCTGATGTCATACAACATCACAGCTGCAGTCAGGCTAGTTAGCAGCTCTTTCTCCAGTTCCCCTTCCAGGTCTGCCCTTCCCAAGTTGTTGCCACATTTGCATCGGGTCTAATCCCCATAATAAAGTTCTCATTTTATGTTATTCACTAGAGGCCTGATGCACAAAATTTGTGCAAGAGGCTCAGCTCTCACAGCCCTGGCTGGCCCTCACAGCCCTGGCAAGCCCTTGCAGCCCCAGTTTCCCCAGATGGCCCTCACAGCTCCGGCTTCATCTGGAAGATCGTCTGGACGTCTGGATGGTTGTTCTGCTGTTCAGTCTACTTAGCATATTAGCTCTTTATTATATAGGATATAGGATAGTAGCTCTGTTTTCCTGGCTGAACCTGACTGATACAGTTCTCCAGGCACAGACCATATGTAAATCTTCATCCTTCTGAGGGCCCAGCGCTGTTGGCCTGGAGTCTCTGAAAAGCTTCCCAGTCTGCCCTAAGCAGGTGGGCCCTCTCTGTTTTATGTGACATTTACTAAAATAGGTCTCTATGCACAGAGCCTTCCCCATGAGATCTGGGAAGAGTTTTGTTTCTAGCATTAAAATGTCACCAGGATTTTTAAAATGATATTGTTTTCTTTAGCTGGAATTTAAAATTTTCCTGATAACATTTTAATTGCTATTATAATTCCTAGGTAACTGACATCCCTTCAATTTTCATTGTAGGTGTTAATTGCTATCTTGAATCTTAGGGAAGATAGAGACAATTTAAAATAAACATAGGGTAAGAGATCGATCTAGAGTGGTCCAAAAAGAGAAAGTGAGAGAGAATCTAGGAAGCAATTAGGAGCACAGCCATCATTTTTATTTTATTTTTTTCTTTCTTTCCACACTTATACCTCAATTGGGGTTTTTTTAGAGTAAAAAATCATAATGGATAAAATTGATATTTCCTATCCTCTGCCTTTTTCAAACAGAAGGGCTGAAGCATTCAATATTCCTGTCTGGTAGTAATTATCCTCTGATATCTTGTCAATGGTCATTGGAGCATATTGCAGACTTGAAGCAGAAAGATTGTCACCACTAATGGTCTTTATGGCAAGTTACTGTGGAGAAATGTTCCCCTGCCAACAAGGCAGTTGTCTGGTCATGATCTCTGATGACAAAGGCGAGGCTGTAAGAGTCATGAGACAACCAGTAGTGCTGCCAAACTTAGGGTCTCTAATCACTCTAATTTCTGAGAGCTTAACTATGAAGTGAGTATAGCTCTTTGCTGAATTCTGTTTTCAGGGAGAGGGACAGACTTCCTTTATCCTGGAGAGGAGCCTTTGAGCTTGTCCCTGCATTACATATTTCTAGGGCCAATATAAGAACCATCTTCCTAGGAAAAGGATTCTACTTTTTTTCCCCTTTTTTTATTTTAAATTGATCTTTATTGTTGAAAATATTACAGATATCCTTTTTTTGTTTGTTTATTTGTTTTTCTCATTGTTCCCCTCTTCCCAAACCCATCCCACCCAAGCCTTCTCCACACTATTGTCTGTGTGCATGGGCTATGCATATATGCATATAAGTGATACTACTTCTCAGTAGCTTAGCAGAGATGTCACACTTGTTCCCAAGATGGTTAACAGCAGAGGAAATGAACCAAGTTAAATGAGAAATAAGACGTGATCCAGTCTCTATTCCTTGATGCATAAGTGGAGAAAAAATGAAGGTAATGTCTCCACTGATTAATTTGTTGTTGTTGCTGCAGTTTTCAGAAAAGGAAACCCATTCTGTGTTTGAGAGCCAGGATCAGAAATAGGGCCTAGGTGTTTGGTGATGGTGAAGTTGGAAGAGTCTAACATGAGCACAGTCCTTGGCCGCTGCTGGTGGATCTTCCTGACTCCAGCACTCCTAAGTTTATCCTAATCACTGCTGCTTGGGGCATCGATGACATTCTAAGTAGGGATTCAGAGCAGTCAAGCTGCTGTGGTGGACTGGCTGTCTAACACCTCATTTCTGGGTTTGAATTGCAGTTACTAGGCTTAGAAGTTGAATGACTTTGGGAAAGTCACTTATGTATTTAATTTCTCAAATGACCATACATAACAGCATCTACATTACAGAGCTAAAAAAAAGAAAAGTTAACTGAGTTAATATATGTAAATAACTTAAAAAGTTGTTGGACTGAGATTGCAATGCCATCTCCCAAATCCCATTTCTGAATGTCATCACAGAAATTCTGTAACAGCCCTGCATGTCTTCCATAATCACAACTGCACCTTAGTATAGAGGTCCACCAACACACACACACACACACACACACACACACACACACTCACCACAGCACACAAACACACACACAGGCACACATACATTGCTCCAATTATGGCCACTTAGCCCATTAAAAATATTTTCCCTGTCTGCAGACCACACAGCTACTAGTTCCCAATCAAAGCCTCTGGCCTGTTTTCTATCTCTAAGGATCACTCTCCAAAGTGCTTTTGGATCCCTTTGTGAATTCACAATCCACCCCCAGTGGACTAATATGCAGATGGGACACCAGCCCTAGAAGCTTAACTCCACTGCTTAGGAACTACAGACACCAACCTGTTTCTCCTGCCAAACCACTGTGTAGCTTATATGGGATGCATCATAGACCCCACCATCCAGAATGCAACCTCTGTCTTCCACTCCAGTGAATTCACTAACAGTCTTCATTACACTGCACCAGAACCCCAGCAGTTGTGAGCTCCCAAGACACTCAAGGAGTTCATTAACATGGATAATAACTCCATTTTTTCTCACAATCAAGCATTGACTTCTACTTTCAAAGCCAATGCTGCAGAAATTTTCTCACTTACAATCCAACTTCGGTTTTATTTCTAAATCAGACAAGAAACAAGATGGCGGCATAAGGTAGACACCGTAAATGCAGCCATGAACAACTATTTCAGAAAAACCTCGAAAAGAACACACGGACACCACTCGTACCCACAGGAAGGCTGGCTGAGTAAATCAACTGGCCTTTTCTTTTCTCTCTAAAATGTGTCTATACTTCCTACTATTTCCTTGATGAACTCATGCATATCTGGCTCACAATAGCCCTGCAATTGAGCACCAGTCAATCCAATCAGGTTCTATCTTTACAGCCTCAACAATAGCTGTAGGTTTATGTGTCCTTTAGTTTATGAAATGTTTTGGCCTCTGGCAAGTCTTTTTGTCTCCTCACTCGCTGTAACTTTAAAGATTGGGATTTAGCTATAAGAATGTCAATGAATTAATCTATTCATTTATTCCTTCCCTGTGTGATTCCATTAAAGGTTTTAAAATAATCAACAGAAGAAGACAGTGTATGAGGTTAGGCAAAGCAAAGGCAGACTAATATACCAAAAATATTCTAAACTCTGCAAAAACATTTGCACTATATCACAGATTCTGAGCTTCCCAGCAGCGACATCAAGACACATGATGCCTTTAGTGAACTCTGGCCACAAGATGTTTTTGGGTTTTGTTTTTTTTTTTTTTTTTAGATATACACAAGTTTTCCTATCGCTAATGTCTGATAAACATGATGAGACCTTGATAAATTGTGGTAAGACGTTCTTTTCCTTTTTAACGCAAAGCCACAAAACTCCATCATCCATGTGCCCTCCCACTGCCAGCCACCAGGGGCTGCATAAGCAACATCTGCATCTCAAAGCAAACCTCCTGGAGTTGCATTTTCGAATAAATATATGGACCCTAATAAGTCCCAGATTAGCGCCAAGAGACTACATTTTCTCTGTCTGTTTTAATTTGTATTAAACAATATGCCATTAATCTTCATTGATCTTCATATTCCGTCTGTCCCTGCTGTTTTCTAAGGAGCAGAATTCAATTTTCTAGGCAGGCAAGCTGGTTGGCCTTCAATTGGTTTAGACTTCTGTGTGTAGGCATCATGGTCACATTCACTGAATGGATTCATCATCAAAATGAGAAAAATTATGATGATGTCATCAGATACAGTTTTCCTTTGTTTTTCCTTGTCTATTTTTAAAAAAATCAAATTATTAGGCAATGTGCCATATATAACTAAATAATAAGTTTGAGCATACAAAAATAAGGTTTAGATTTGAAATTTAGCAAAATTTCAATTAAGCCAATCTTGCAAATTTAATAATTTGTACAGTCATTCCTTTGCAGAGTAGTAATGAGGTATACGTGGTAGGCAACACACAAAATGACTGTGCTTTGCATTATATCATAACCATCATGAGAATTTCTTGAATAAACCGGAATGAAGGAAGATGGAAATTGGGGAAATAAAAGGGGAATTGATGTACCTTCAAGTGCCCTTAAACCTAAAGTAAAGAGTACTGGACACAATAAGTACCCTAGAAGAAAGAGGCCCTAGTCTCTTCTTTCTAAAGGAATACCTTCTATACAGGCTAGTAGAAGCTGCTTAGATCACGAAGACAATTCCACCTGGAAATATTTAATCAAATATTTTATCAACCCTGAAATTGAAATGCAATTGCTTACAAATCACTTTCTGCACCTAGCATATTTATATATAAACACATAAAATTTCCAACTGGAAATTTTATAGGCAATATGCATATCAGCTGCAGCATCTATAATACGGTGATAATGATAGCATTTCTCTTGTAGAGTTGCTTTGAAAGTTAAATGAGTTTTATGAAAAGCACTGAACAGAGTGCCTGACCCATAAGAGACCTCAAATAAATGTTTGCTGTGTGCTCGTTGTGCAGCAGCCACTTGCTAAGGGCTTTACATGGATTATATCCTGTGATGTTTCAAATACTACCATTGCAATGCAGGTGTTTTGCCAAACTTAAAACTTGCATTATAAAATTTGCCATCCCTCTTTCAGCTCCTCACATCCACCATCTTTTCTCACCCTACCCCTAAATGTCTGTTTCTATTGAGACCTCACCTAAACTTTCTCAGACATGCACCTGTCTTGACCTTGTACCAATAAATACCCTAAGTTCTTTTGGAATGCTTACCAGGTGCATCTAATGCATAAGTATCATAAGCACTGTTTTTCTAATTATGAACATATTATTTTTATCCTTTAGCATTCCTATCAATAAACTTTTGTATGCCCATGCTATAGATAAATATGTATGCTCCCAATATAGATTTTGGGTCTGAATAAAGACTAAAATTCAGCATAGGCCCTTGACAGATATAAAATTAAATTCAGAAATAAGAGATGAATAAAATCATAAGAGCTGAACAATGTTGTTTTCTTATGTTCAAGTCTCATCTCCTGAGAAGAGTCTTGTCTGTACTCACTCCTGGCAGTTCACTGGGTCAAAATCAGGACCCAAAGAATGTACATTTATTGTTATTTGGAAAATCTCAACTGTGCAGACAGAGAACACAGTTAGGCAAAGCGAGTTGAAATAAGTTTTGTTAATTGCTCTTTATAATTTTCTGGGAGCTAAGGTAGCCATGTGACTACTCTCTGCCCCTAGTGGCTGGTACTAGAATAGAAAAGGAGACCAAGCCCCCCTTACAGATGAACCCTTCCCAGAGCAGAGCCTTCCTGAATGAGGACAATGCAGAGAGTTCTGAAGCTTGTGAAGTTCTTTATTTGAAGGCTCTTCTGCATCTGCACAGAACATCATTGTTTAATATTAATTAATTTTAAATGGGCCTTTGGCTGAGAACATCAAAGTAGATGACACTCCAGACTTCCATCAATGCTCTGGTAAAAATCAAGATGACCTGTATTACTTTTTGTTCTATTTAACCTCTGAAAATTTCAGCACTCCTCCATTGGATTGGTTCCTCTTTATCAGATGTTGGCTTATTGGAAATAAGTGCTAATAAGAATCATGCTTGCCAAGTTAATTTTACCCTCAGCTCCCAAAGAGTCCACAACATGAAAAGTATTTGCTAAGGGAAGGTCATTTGGGAATCACAGAAGAGATAGGTTGCTGTGAAAAATGGGGAACATTTGGATTCCAATACTGAGGAGGTTAAGACCTGGGAGGGGGATCCTACTGGCCTAGGGGTTAATGAGGCCAGTGACTTATCCTCTGCCAATGGCAAGGGCCTGAAGCAGAACCAAGCTTCCTAATGAAACAGACAATGCTTAGCCTGAGGAAACCCCCACGCCTGAAGAACCATATCTCTGAGGCAGGATTTTTTTTCATTAGATATAACTTTGCTGTTCCATTGGTTATACCCTCTGTCATCAAGGGAACCATTTATTTACACTCATGAATTTGTGTTAAAGAAACAATATGAAGTAAAATATAAATTAAGAAACTATGAGATATAAATAGAAGATCTCAAGTTACTTAATATATGTGTACATAATATACATGTACACAAATATACCCATCAATATGTATATTGTATTGAAGGATTTAATAATTATATATATATACTAGGGGCCCAGTGCATGAAATTCGTGCATGGGGGGAGCCCCCTCTCACAGTCTGGAACCCCTCAGTGAATGTCCTATGATGGCCCCAGTCTGCCAGGCACCTTTTGTGTGTGTGTGTGTGTGTGTGTGTGTGTGGCCACTGGGGACCTGCCTACAGCTGCATCTGAGGCTTGGAGCAGTCCTCCTGTGTGTGTCTACCTGCTGGGGACCTGCCCCCAGGTACATCATCAAGGCTTGGAGCAGGCACCCCCTCTATGTTGATCTCTCAGACTCTTGCCCTCTCCAGCATGTTGTTCTCTTTTTTGAGCTGTGGCCAAGGCTGGGTGCGGCCTGCCTCCCAAGCTTGCCTACTGCCTATCTTCCTCCAGCCACCAGAAAGCAGAGAAAACCCCGCCTCGTGGTC
>PVJC01016032.1:23843-34327 GCA_004026665.1 Murina feae
GGCCTGGGCAGCCTCCAAGCAGGCCTAGACCCCCCACCGCCTCTTTCCCGCTCCCCATCCCGCCACCTTGCTTTCCCGCTCCCTGGTGCCCTGCAAGGGGCCTGGGAAGCCCACCAAGCAGGCCACTGACCCCCCGCTGCCTCTTTCCTGTTCCCTGATGCCCCTCAAAGGGCCTGGGCAGCCGGCAAGCAGGCTGCCACCTCTTTCCCGCTCCCCGGTGCCCAGCAAAGGGCCTGGACAGCCGCCAAGCAGGCCGAGACCCCCCGCCACCTCTTTCCCGCTCCCCGTCCCGCTGCCTTGCTTTCCCACAACCCGGTGCCCAGCAAAGGGCCTGGGCAGCCTCCAAGCAGGCCGCCAACCCTGCCACCTCTTTCCCACTCACTGGTCCTGGGTCCTGCACTGTTCCGCCCTGCAGCTGCTCTGTGCACTTGGGAGGTCCCTCAGCTCGGCCTGTACCCCCTCACAGTCTGGGACCCCTCTGGGGATGTCCATTTGCTGGCGTGCCTGACCAGCCTGGGTGAGGGGCTTTAAGGCTGCCCACAGCTCCCATTGACCCAATGTCCCAGCAAGGTTGGCTGGACGCAGGTTCTGGGGTTTGTTTATCTTCTATAATTGATGCTGTTCCTTTAAGGCAAGGCCTAATAAGCGGCTTCTATAATGAAATAATGTTACTTAGGGCTCAGGCCTGGCCTGCTGTTTCCTTCAGCTCCCGAGGATTCTATGATTTATACGTTGTTGCAAACATGTTGCAAACATGTTTTGCTTTCAGGCAAGGATAAGCAAGCCAGCACGCAGACAGTTTCACTTTCACTCCTGCTGCAATGGAAGCTGCCTTTTACTCCTGTTTACTCCGTGAGTGGCGGCTGCCATGTTTGCTGGGTTAATTTGCATACAGTCGCTCTGATTGGCTGTTTGGTGTCCCGAAGAAACGGTCAATTTCAATATTACGCTTTTATTAGTTAAGTAAAGTATCATTTTTAAATTATCTTATTTACTAAAAGACACACTGACTTACTCTACTGAAGATATATCATGATTAATTTTGGTAATGAATATATATAAAACTAGTTTTAACTGTAGTTCCATATCATAGTATTCAATGAATACATAAAATACAAATTTTTATGACTTGATATTTGAGATTCCTGCTTTTTGCATAAAATGTTTAATGGTTTATTTTTATAATTTTTCTGTTGTGTTTCAAAAAGAGTAAATGCAAGAGAAGGTTTCTTACTCATATTTAGAAGTATTTCTTTCCAAACTAAACTGTGCAAGTATGGCTAATCATTATTTTAATAAATAATTTGCCAAGCTAGATACAATAGTCATTGTTTATATTTTTCCTTTTTAGCATTGGGTCCTGAAACATCATAGAATGTTCCTATGCTATTTGAAAAATGGATAACATGATTATAAGCCACAGATTTGGTGAAGACAATATTAGTGGGATTTTTATGTGTTTCCTGTTTTCCACATTAGCATTTCTTTGTCTTTCCATCTAACCGTGAGACCTACCTGGGTACCTGATGATGGCCCAAACCGCCAGGAAGGCTGGTGGTGCTCCTGTATGTAAGACACTGGGAGGGGCACAGTGTTCTGGCATGCTCATCTGCTCTCTGCTCACTGTAGCACATGCCCATTCAATGGGTATCCGAATCTCTCAGCTTTATTTTTAAATAAGAGTTAATAACAATCACCTTTATTAAATTTTTGAAAAAAAATTCATTAAAAAAGACATCCAGGAAACCATAGAGATGGGAAATATTGGTCCACCCTGTGACAAACACAGCTGGATGCCTAACTAATATTCTTCTCCCTTACTCATCTAGCCCTAATTTTATTTGGTGCAGCTGTATCAATTAGCTTTTGATGCATTATAACCCATCCTGAAACTTAGTGGCTTAAAACAACCACCATTCATCATTCTGACACTGCAATATGGGCTTGGTTCAGCTGGTGATTCTTTAGGCCTTGGCATAATATTGGAGCAATGTGTCCAGGTTAAAAACAAACAAACAGAAATCAACAACCAAAAGAAAAAAATCACTATATATTTCCCAGCCTTTCTTATACTGAGGTGTGTGTGAGTGTTGTCAGGGAGGACATACGGTGGGGCTTCTGAGAAAACTACTTAATGTTGGAGAGATGTGGCAGGCTTACATTTTGCCTTGGAGCAGCCAGGCTGAAACATTGAGGCAAAAATACTGAGATGGAAGCTACATTTTAAGATGGCTGCATGGAAAGGATAAAAGAAGCAAAGTCCATTTCTTGACCACTTTTAACATGAGGAAAAGGAAATTTCCTACTTGTTTAATTCACTCTAGGTTGTTTCTGTCACTCAGTGCTTAATATACATCTACATTGATACAAAAAATAAATAAATAAAAAGGCACATCCTGGTGTGGAAAACTCAACAAATTACAGTGGTGTGGACCATACAGGAGAGAGAAACAAAAAAGCATGTTTCTGGTTATGTTCCCTGAGTCACCTTGGATGGCAGAGAGAAGGGACAGCATTAACTAGAACAGGATACAAGGCTGTAAGAGACAAGTCCATCTGGTTCAGCTTCTAGTGAGAATGATGGCTGCCTATTATGGAGAATAACTTACCAACATTGGAGAGATAACATTTAGAAAATTATTTAATTTAAGAATATTTGGTGCCATGGAGACAAAGATTAATATGTACACAAATAGAAACAAAAATCAGAAAGCCCGAAGGTTAAGGTTTTCCCTTGGATTATAGGAATTGCTTTTATCTACATCAGTCCTCCTTAATTCATGGGGGATAAATGTTCTAATAACCCCAGTAGGATACCTGAAACTAAGGGCAGTACTGAATTCTATATATACTATGTGTTTTCCTATACAAGGAGGGGTAAAAAAAGTTTACAGTTATTCATATGAAAAATAAAACAATAATAAGGAAATAATAATAGAAGAATAAATTGTGTTTCACCTTCTCACAACTATAAACCTGATGTTGCCTCATGCTTTATATATATCTGTGATAAAGTTTAATCTGTAATTAGGCTCAGGAAGAGATTAACAATAATAATAAAAAATAGAACAGTTAGCTACACTAATAAAAGAGAAACATGCAAATTGGTGTCACTCTGCTATGCCCACCAGCCAATCAGATGAGTATGCAAATTAACCCAACAAAGATGGCGGTTAATTTGCATAAGTAGGCACCCAGCGGCCTGGGTCCTGAGAACATCATCAGCACCCAGGTCACTCTGAGGTAGGCCCCATGTGGGCCCTGAGCAGCTTAGGAAAGGCCTGAACCAGGGGCTCCTGGGCAGGGCTGAACCTGCGATCAGAGCAAAAGGGGCTCCTGCTCAACCCTAAAGTTTCAGCCAGAGGCTTTAGGCCTGGGCAGGGGCCAAGCTGGAGATTGGTGTGAACTACAGAGGAAACACCTTTTCTGACCGCTCATTGGCTAATATCCTTAGTAACTTGGGTAATGAGAATCCAAAAAAGGTGATTTAGGGTTTTTCCACCACACTCCTGGAGCAAAAAAAAAAAAAGGTCCAATGCTGGAGGGCTAAGAAATGTCATATCCTGCCCTAGCTGGTTTTGCTCAGTGGATAATGCCTCGGCTGCCTTGGGTTCAATTCTGACCAAGGACATGTATCTAGGTTGCAGGCTCCTCCCTAGCCGGGGCCTAGGTCAGGCTCATGCAGGTGGTAATCAATCAAAATGTCCCTCTCATTTTGATGTTTCTCTCTGTCTTTCCCTTTCTCTTCCACTTTCTCTAAAAATCAATGGAAACATATCCTCAGGTGAGGATAAAAAAAGAAAGAAAGAAAGAAATGTCATATCCTATGAAAGACACATCTTGAAGATGCCTAAAGAAAGTTGTCATTTCTTCATGGTGAAGGGACTGGAGTCTGTGTTGATGAAAACACCGTGGTGGCTGCAGTGACGGGCAGTGGCTGCAGCAGCAGGGTGATGGGGCTGGTGGCTTCCTCTGATTAGTCTGGTCGCCTCCCACAAAGGGAGGCCAGACTGTGGCTTAGGCCCGCTCCCTGAGGGAGCAGGAAGCGGGCCTAAGCCATTGGTAGGACATCCCCTGAGGGCTCCCATATGTCATAAGGGGCAGGCTGGGCCAAAAGACCCCTCTTTCCAGTGCACAAATTTTGTGCACCGGGCCCCTAGTAGCAATACAATGTAATAAAAGCTATGTGAATGTGATCCTAACAATTCTTCTTCTTATGATAATGTGAAATTGTAAAATCCCAGAAACTGAATTACCATCCCTTTCTTGCAGTAAATGGCTTAGTGCCACTTGTTTTGGGGACTCCTTTGCTAAAATTTCCATCTAGGCTCAATGCTTTCCAGTATATCACTTTGCCACCAATTGGAACATGTTTTCTGCTCATATTTTCCACTTACAAATGCATTTTCCTTCTTAACTTAGTGTTTATACACACTGTGGCTAAAACTTTTATAGTTTGAAGTGTGACAGTGAGACTATCATGAATTTCTTTTTTTTCAACAAATAGAGCTTTGATCTTACTGTAGATTTAAGCAACCTCAGCACATGATATTTTTTTCTCTTTTTTTAAAGTCCAGAACTTTCACTTTTTTACTTAAAGGAAGTACTTTACAGCTTCTCTTCAGTATATTTGATTTGCCAGCCTCACTCTTGAGCTTTGGGGCTATTATTAGGTAAAATAAAGATGACTTGAATACAAGCACTTTGATACCAGGACAGTAAATCTGATAACCAAGAGGGCTACTAAGTCACTGGGTGAGCAGAAAACACATGAAATGTGGATGTGCCAGACAAAGGCATGATTCATGTCTTGGGTGGGACAGAATGGGACTCACAAGATTTCATCACGATACTCAGAACATAATTTAAAACTTATAAATTATTTATGGCTGGAATTTTCCTTGTAACATTTTTGGGCCCTGGTTGGTCTCAGATAACTCAAACCATGGAAAGCAAAGGGTGTGGGGACAGACTATTCTACTATCCTTGTGGTAAAACCAATAATATTGGAGAACTAACTGCATTGATGTGTTAAGCTCTTTGAAAATTCTTTACTTCATCCAGCAAATATTAATCAAGCTTCTTAATAATTGATTGATAATGGTTCTTTTAAAATTTAAAGCTCCTGAGTTCACAACATATGAAAGGACTGTCAGATATGGTGATTTTGAAGGGACTGACTATAGCTATCTTTTTTCCACTTCTCTACCTTCTCTTATTTTTCTTTCCTTCCATTCTCTTCCCTTCCTTTCAGTAAAATAAGTTGAGAAGAAAAATCTCATTCACATTTTTTTTTCCTTTCTTTAGGTCTGTGATTCTGAAAGCACAGAATAAATAATACTATTGTCATACCAAGAAACCCTAAATGGCAGATAGACATGACATTAAATAACACTGGAATACATGATGAGATGTTTTCTCTATTTTCCATTTTCTCTTTTTTATTTCTTTGCCTTTAAATTAAAAAAATCAATAAAAAAAATACATAAAAGGGCTGTAAAAATAATCTAAAATAATCTAAAAATAATCTAAAAATAATCTCCCTTCCTTACCTCCTCAATTAGCCACCCCAAAGATAAACATGTTTACCTCTTTTCACTGTTTTTTTAATAGTACTTACCTTCATACTTTAAAGGAAAAAGCTTATAGTTTGTTTTTGTTTTTTTTGATTATTCAGATTTATCTTTTGACACTATTTGTAATTTATGAAAATTCTATTTGACTTTAAAAATGTGTTTTCAGATTTTCTGATACTCTTTCTTTTCTTGGCCTCATACTCTTCCTTTCCCAGGGGTGGCTGGAATGTGTAACTTACTTCTGACAATGAAATAAAACAGAAGTGACAGTGTTTGACTTTGGAGATCAGGTCATTAAAGTTCATTTTGACTATCATGGTCTCTCCTC
This sequence comes from Murina feae, assembly GCA_004026665.1. NCBI lineage: Eukaryota > Metazoa > Chordata > Mammalia > Chiroptera > Vespertilionidae > Murina > Murina feae. Next base: position 29,748 of record PVJC01016032.1, read on the forward strand.
TCTCTCTCTTCCTCTCTCTCTCTCTCTCTCTCTCTCTCTCTCTCTCTCTTTCATCACTTGCACTAAGAAAAGATAGCTGCCTTGTGAGAAGCAGCCCACATGGTGAGGAACTGAGGCACCCATTCAACATCCATTGAGGAACTGAAACTTCTTGCCAGTTGCCATGTGAGGGAGCTTGGAAGCCATCCTCCAGCCCCAGCCAAGTCTTCAGATGATTGCAGACCCAGCCAACATCTGTACTATAATTTAATGAAAGCTCTTAAGCCAGAGCCATGCAGCTAAGCTACTTCCTAATTCCTTTTCTATATATATACTAGGGGCCCGGTGCACGAAATTCATGCATGGGTAGGTAGGGCAGGGGGAGGGCAGGCAAGGAGGTCGCCTCAGCCAGACCTGCACCCTGTCCAATTCAGGCACCCTCAGGAGATGTGCTACTGATGGCTTGGGCCCACTCCACGTGGTTCTCTGCTCTCTGCCGGGCCTGTCTGCTCCCCATCACGGGGATGGGCAAGCAGGCCCTGCTGAGCACCGCCTGCAGAGTCCCCAATGGCTTGCGCCCCCTCGTCCTCAGCTGCCACCCAGGGCGAGGGCAGCTGGGGGGTCCCTGATGCCTCTGGCTTGCCGTGACCCTGGTTTTGTGGTCTGCAGCCACCACCCCGACTGAGGCCCGGCCACCGCCACGCTCCCTCATCCCATCTTCCACAACCACCACCCCAGCCAAGACCTGGCCGAGCCGGTGGCTGAGGGGTCCCTGATGCCTTTGGCTCACCTCACCCCATGGTCCTGGCGGCTGAGAGCTCCCCAATGCCTTTGGCTCACTGTGACCCCTGGTCCCATCTTCTGCCACTGCCTCCCCGGCCGCCCCTGCTGCTTATGTTGCACCTGGCCCGCAGGCCCGCCAGAGCCCGCCTGAGCCACTGCTGGCTCCATGGTGGCCGGCCTCCATTTTGGCTGGGTTAATTTGCATGCAGCCACTCTGATAAGCTGGTGTGCATGGCTTTGGCTCTTGGGCATAGCTTAGGCATCCCAGAGAAATGGTTAATTTCAATATTATGCTTTTATTAGAGTAGATTTTTATTGATTTCAGAGAGGAAGGGAGAGGGAGAGAGAAGAAAACCATCAATGATGAGAGAATCATTGATTGGCTGCCTCCTGCAAACCCCACACTGGGATCGAGCTTGCAAGCAGGGCATACGCCCTGACAGGAATCAAACCTTGACCTCCTGGTTCATAGGTTGATACTCAGCCACTGAGCCATGCCAGGTGGGCTACTTTCTAACTCTTGATCCACAGGAAGTGTGAGGTGAATAAATGTTTATTGTTTCAAGTTTTAGGGTAACACAGCAATAGATAACTAATAAAGTTCTTTAAAACCATTTTCCCCATACTCCAACATTGCAACCTGACATTTATAATTAATCAATGACATCTGTTTATTTCATTAAACCTAATAAATGTCAGTCACAAAGCCAACTGTTGTATTATAATTACACGTCCTTCCTTTTACAAGTTTTCATTTTTCTTGGAATTAATAATTTCCTGTATTCTACCAGACATAGTTATCTATGTATCTATTCTCATTACTCTTCCAAAAATTTTTATCTGATCTATCATATAACTCTAGACGATTTTTTTTTACTCTAAGTGGCATATCATAATAGATCATCTAACAATTACTTATTTTTCTCCTACAGTGACCTTTGTGGGCCAGCCATTATGGGACTTGCCCATCCTTTATTCTGGGCTTCCATTCATTAGTCTATGTGTCATGACTTTATCTTCTTGGATCTTATGTCCCTTGTCTTTGTGCCATTTCCTCTTTTATAAGACAACATTATGCAATAACTTCCTAAATATGGATACAAGGGTAAAAATTATATGAATTTAAGTGTATAATAATATTTAATTTGTCTAAAACTATAAATTAGGAGAGGATATGCCATGTGAAGATTTTCATAGTTGAAACTCATTTTTTCTGTTTTTTTTCCTATTTTTTTTTTTGATTTTCTCAGGCAGAAGACATTTCCAATGCACAAGGAGTGAATAGACAATATATATTGAATACATTATAATTAATAACTTTTCCATTTCAGAAGGAATGTGAATCTGAGCAGATTTTAATTAGTCATAACTTTTGTTATCCTCACTTCCATATATCCACATTACTTCTTTATACATTGATTTCAGCATTTGTTAACCTGCCAGTCTCCATTAAAATGTGAGCTCATTACTAACCTTTAGTTGATACTATTTCATCATGTTTAATGCATAAGTAAAAATTAATAGCTTGGGGATAATTATTGCTATACTTATTTCTGATTATGATGTCTGAATTAGAAGTTCTGTGTTGGTGAAGATAGAGCCAAATTTTATGTACATGTGGCTTAGAACAAGCCAACCCAATTTATTTGCCCCTCAGTATCTTTATCTCTAAAATGATGGATTACTTTAGATGACTTAGAAAATAAGGCACTTCTTTAAATCTAATGTGGTGCACATAATTTTAAGTCCCAGCTTTTCTTCTTTGACCTTAAGGATTATTGTTATAAAAATATATTGGGGATGAATACTCAGGCTTTCTAACTTTCTGCTCTTGAATCATAATTCTTATACTTTCAGTAAATCATTTATTTTCCTCATTTATAAAACATTTTGGCTTCTTTATTTATACAATTGTTTGCTACCATGGTATAAAACATTAGTTATTGTGGAAATAAAGTAGTGAAAAATATGAGTATCATGTCAATGTAAGAAACTATTACTATTACTATTAGTTATCTCTCTTCTACAATCTATTAAGAACTCAGAACCACTGAGCCCTAATTAAGGTATTTCTATATAAACTGAATTGTGTCCTCTCAATGTTCGTATGTCAAAGCCCTACTCCCCTGGTGACTGTGTTGAAGATAGAGCTTTTGAGTTGATTGCAGCCAAATGATGTCAGAAGGGTGGACTCCTGATACCACAGAACTTGTGTCCTTATGAAAGAGGAAGCAACACCAGAAATGTATGTTTCTCTTCCATGTGAGGACACAAGCAAAGAAGAGAATCCTCACCAGAATCCCAACCCTGCCTGGGCCTTGACCTTGCACTTTTCAGCCTCCAGAACTGTGAGACATTTCTGTTATTCAAATCCTGCCGTTTATGGTATTTTGTTATAGCAGCCCAAGACAACAACACAGTATATAAAAAAACAAAACTTCAGACTTTTTTATCTTAGTTTTTAACTTTCAGCACATTTCCCAAATGGACATGTCCTACTAATTTTCTTTTTTTCCTAGAATTTTGTACATTAATATTGACATTCTATGAAGCTGTGTGTATTATTTACCCTGAGTCTCCACATCAGTACATCTAATCTAATAAAAGAGTAATATGCAAATTGACCCTCACTCCACTACACCCACAAGCCACGCCTACCAGCCAATCAGGAGAAAATATGCAAATTAACTCAACTAAGATGGCGGCAACCACAGAGCTGGAGTTGCCCCAGGCAATGGAGGAAGCCAGGGCCCTGCGGGCACTGAGCTCTACTCAAGGCTACAAAGTTTCAATTATAGAAATTAAATAAATCCCAGATGCCTGCTTCCAGCCAGGCACCCCAGTAGGTACCTGAACCCTGAAGGGGCTGTGGGCAGCCTGAAATGGCCATCAGCCCCTCACCCAGACTGGTCAGGTACGCCAGCAGGTGGACATCCCCAGAGGGGTCCCAGACTAAGAGAGGGAACAGGCTGGGCTGAGGGACCACCCCCTCCCCAAGTGCACAAATTTTTGTGCACCAGGCCTCTAGTTCATGTATAAGTATTAGATTGTCTTATTTGTATTAGTCCTTTAAAAATAATTATGAACATTTCAGAAACTGGAAAAAAAATACTTTTGAAGTTTTATGCCATGGCTACTGTATCATGGAATTGTTGCCATAAGAATGCTACATAAGAAAGCACCACAAAACTCAGTGTCTTAAAACAATAGTTTTTTATTCTTCTAGATGTTCATGTAGAATCTTCAGCTTGTAGACAACTCTGTTTTATGCTGTGGAATCAATATGGCTCAGCATTTCCCTATAGGTGGAGAAGCCGATGCAGCTCTGCTTAATGTGTTATTCATTCTCCTTGTACCAGTAGATTTATTTTCATGGCGATGACAGAGGCTCAAGAGGGAATCAGAAACACTCAAGGGCTCTTATGGTTTGGAATTGACATGTATGTGGTCACTTTATTTCTATTCCATTGGCTGAATAAGACACATGGGAAGCCCAAGTCAAGGGGCTGGGAATATAGTCTGTTTACAGCCATGACGAGGTATTGGTGCAGTGTGGGGGTGGGGGGGGAGTCAAGAACAAGCATGCATTCCACCATCAAAACTCAGAAGCTACCACAGTGTTTTGTTTATTTGTTTTCATTTTTCTATATTTCATGTGTATACTAGGAGCCTGGTGCACAATATATTGTGCACTCGGGAGTCCCTCAGCTCAGCCTATTCCTGCCTAACCTTTGGCCTGCAGCTTGCCACCCACCCATAGCGGCCTGCCCACCCCACACACACCACCACCACCCGCACATGGTGCCCCACCCACCCAC
>PVJC01016033.1:0-34163 GCA_004026665.1 Murina feae
TCTTTTCCTGGGCAGGAAAATTTTATTTTGATGTAGTTCCATTTCTTTCCTTTGTTTCTCTTGCCTAGGAATTGTATCAGTGAAAATTTTGCTACGTGAGACACCTCATATTCTGCTGCCTAATTTTTCATGGTTTCATTACTTACATTTAAGTCTTTTATCAATTTTGAGTTTATTCTTGTGTAAGTTGGTGGGCTAGTTTCATCTTTGCATGTATCTGTCCAATTAGCCCAACACCATTTACTGAAGAACCTGCCTTTACTCCATTGGAGTTCTTGCCTCCTTTGTCAAAAATATTTATTTAAAAACTGAATTGAGTGCCATATTTTATGGCTGAATTATATAAATTTTATTCAAAAACCTGAGGAAGGGACCAGGTACTATTTGGAAATTACTTTCTGATGGTATAAGGATAATTGATGTTACTTATATGTACCATAGCTGTACTAATGTTGTAGAGAAGCACAGGTAGAAAATAAATGTAAAAAATGACAAACTCTAAAAATATAAGTAGTCTCCCATAACATCTTAATTAAAAATATATATAATAGCAACAGTCTACAAATCTTGGCTTTCTGTTTCAGTAATATGGGACTGATCTACATTTGATGGAAAAGCAACAATTATTGTGCCCAATAGTTTTGTTTTTTTTTAATTGGACATGTCAAGGGTATTGAGATAATGAATAAGGAAACTGTGATCATAAGTAAGCTTGAGACATAAGGATTACAGCCACGAATCAAGAAAGCGACATTTGGTTGTCTCTGGTTTACCCAAGTATGCTGTGTCCAAAATGATCAAAGTATAACTTTGTTCTGTTAAAGTATAACAGAACTGGGTAGAAATGACAAATATCAGACAAGACATAGACATTATCCAGGGTAGCAAAGATAAATTCTTGGCAAATCTAGCTTTAAAGCTTAAATTCCATTTGTTTGCTTTGGTCCTCAGTATCATAGTAGCACAACACTACATTGAAATTTTCCAACTAATACTAACAATTGTGAATAGTCTAGGATTTCATTCCTTTGAAAACTTGAAAGCTAACCTACTATTGCTTCATGGATGTTAGCAGAATACACAAGTATTCTGAGTCAGAGACAAAGAACTTTATTATTCATGGTAAAAATACTACTCAGAGCTTAATATTTGTTTTTGTCAGTTTTCTTTCCCTCAGACCCCACAGAGATTAATCAAAGGCCTGTGAAGGATGCCTCTACCTGTAGTTTGTTGCTCTACTAGAATGTAACTCTGCTTTGGGGAGTTCCCTGATTTTTACATTGAGTAGAAGCAAGCTTGCTCTGTCCAGGGAAGGCTTACCTCATCCCTGAAGTTTGTTTGTTGTGAAAAATAGTGAAAATAGTCCAGTTAATGAGCAGTAATGGCTCGGCATTCATGGCAGAGTCAGCAAGAACTTGTAGGAAACCTCAGGGCCCATGGTGGATTGCCTCCACACACACTTAATGGCTGTCTATATGGCCTGTCAGGTACAGAGCCAACTTGATCTAAGAGAAGGCTAAGTAGACTGAAAGATGTGTGGAGTGACAAAGATGAGGTTTCAGTGGACTGTAATTACCACTGAGAGAGATACAAATGATTGGACACTCAAGCTATTTTACTGTATAAATAATGAAGGAGATAATAGAAATAGTATCTTATTTATAGACTACAGAACTGGTGCATGAAATTAGTGCATGGGGAAGGGGGGTGTCCCTCATCCCAGTCTGCATCCTCTCCAATCTGTGACCCCCTAGGGGATGTCTGACTGCCGGTTTATAGGCCCGATGTGGGATCGGGCCTAAACCAACAGTCGGACATCCCTCTCACAATCTGGGACTGCTGGCTGATTGCCTCTCACAATCACTTGCCTGTCTGCCTGATTGCCTCTAACTGCTCCCCTGCTGACCTGATTGATGCCTAAATGCTCTCCTGCTGGCCCAATCTCTCCCAACTGCCCTCCCCTGCCAGTCTGGTGGCACCCAACTGCTCTCCCATGCAGGCTGGGTTGCCCACAACTGCCTTCCCCTGCCAGCCCAAACTGCCCTCCCCTGCCAGCCTGATTAATGCCAAATTTTCATCCCCTGCCAGCCCCCAAGTAGCCTCCCCTGCTGGTCTGTTAACTTCCAACTGTCTTCCCCTGCTGGCCTAATCACTCACAACTGCTCTCCCCTGTCAGCCATCTTGTGGCTGCCATCTTGTGATGACATCGCGTGTGACGCCACCTGGGCTTTTATTATATAGGATGCCGATTGCAAATAACAAATTGAAAAATCAAAAGAAACTATATTCAATATTTAGTCTCCATACATTGAAATCAATAGTTTTAAAACATGTTGATCTTCCTTAGAAGCTATTTACTTTATTTCAAAAGTATTTTGAAACATTTTCAGAGTTATTATTTAGAAACTAGAGCCAGATGCATGAAATTTGTGCAAGAGTAGGCCTTCCTTCCTCTGGCTGCAGACACTGGCTTCCCTCTGGCACCCAGGACCTGAGCTTCCCTCTGGCCCTGCTTCATCCGGAATGATGTCTGGTCTAATTAGCATATTACCCTTTTATTATTATAGATTAACTTGAACATAATAGATCAAACCTAAAATGTAATTTAGAAATAATTCAAAATAAATGATAACTTTCATATTAGAACAGAATATCTGAAAACATTTAGTTGAAAGTGTGGTGTTTTTTGTTTGCTTGTTTGTAATACTACTCATTAATAAAATATGCCAAGTATATTCTTTTCAAAGAAACACTAAATTTTATGCAAATCAATTAACATTCCATGTCCTATACTTAAATGCCAGAATTAAATTTTAAACAGCAGTTTCTAAGTTGACCAACTTAACCTCTCCATAGGAAAATGTAAAGAACATCATAAAATTTTCACACAAACAATTGAAGCAGTAAGCTTTTCCTTACTATTCTCATGTTAAAGTTACTGAATACATAATGGTTCTATTGGAACCATTATATATTATTAATTTTGTTGACAAAAATCCTATATAATAAAGAGCTAATATGCAAATGATCATCATGTCCTCATTTCCTCATGCCCTCTGCTGGGAAACCTGAGGGTGTGCTGCCTGCCCTGATGCTGGGGCTGGGGGACCCGAGGCTGAGCCTGGGGACCCGAGGCCATGCCTCCTACCCTTCGGGGCTTGATGGGGGTGAGCCAGATGAGTCTGGTTCTGCGATTTTGAAGCAGGCATGGTGGGTGGGGACTTAACACTGGGTTCCCGTGGCGCACCCCGGACTCTGACAGGAGGGAGGTTTTCATATACATTTTAATTTTCTTTCATCTCTGACACTTCTATAACAGAGAAAGGGCAAATAACAATATTAAAATATTTCCTCTAATTAATTCCCCTTTAATCTGCACAAATTCTGTGCACTGGGGCACTAGTGTGTATGTAAAAGCAATGAAGAAACATACTTATATCTTAATTTTGGATTCAATTTTTTAAAACATTTATCTGTTTGATGAAATGCAGGAGATTAGCTAAATGTTCTTAACTTTACTACTAGCAATATGGTATGGTAGTATTCTAAGAGAAAAGAAAGAAAATGTTCTTAATATAATTTTGCTCTTTTCTTTTTTATTAATTGATAATAGAAAGAAATCACACCTAGATTTTACAACTTTCATGAATATACTAACTACCTGAGGCATTTTTAAAAACTAAATCTTTATTGTTCAGATTATTACAGTTGTTCCTCTTTTTCCCCCCATAGCTCCCCTCTACCTAGTTCCCACCCCACCCTCTGCCCTTAACCCCACCACTATCCGCATCCACAGGTGTACAATTTTTGTCCAGTCTCTTCCTGCACCCCTCACACCCCTTTTCCCTCAAGAATTGTCAGTCTATTTCCTTTATATGCCCCTGATTTTATTATGTTCACCAGTTTATTCTGTTCATCAGATGTTTTATTCACTTGATTTTTAGATTCACTATTTCCTACTTTGGTAAATAAATAAGCAAAATATTTAATTTATTAATATTTATGCCATAAAAATCAATGATATAAATGAAGTAATTTGGAGTTTGATGTTTCACATGATACAAATACTCTTGTCACCATAACTGATACCTTTTATATTAAAGAGTAGTGATTATAAAGATCTAATGCATGGTATTGACAATAATATTGTGTTATTATAATGATGTAATGATGTAATGTGATAAATATTGGTTCAATGACAATTTTTGATAATACATACATATACCAAATTAACATACTGTACATCTTAAATTTATAAAATGTGACATCAAATTTATCAAACAAATAAGAAATATTAACATCAATAGCAATTATGATGCTTATATTTATTAAACAACCAATATTCCAGGCATTGTTCTAAATATTTTTTAGATTATGTCATACTAGGGGTCCAGTGCATAAAAATTTGTGCACTTCAGGGGGTCCTTCAGCACGGCCTGTGCCCTATCACAGTCTGGGACCTCTCTGGGGATGTCCACCTGCTGGTGTGCCTGGCCAGCCTGGGTGAGGGGCCGATGTCTATTTGCAGGCTGGCCAAGCTCCCCAGTGGGGACCCTCATCCCATGGAAGTGTGGCAAGCCTGGGTGAGGGGCTGAAGGCAGTTTTCAGACTGACCACAGCCCCTTCAGGATTCAGGTCCCTACTGGAGTGCCTGGCCAGCCTGGGAGAGGAGCTGAGGGCCATTTTCAGGCCACCCACAGCTCCCATTGACCCTCAGGACCATCCACCTGGGAAGCCATCGGATGTGCCACGGGCACACGCGGGGAGGCAAGGCCTTCCCAGGATGGAGCCTCGGAGCCAGCCAGATGGTCCCGCCCCTGGGCTTCTGCTTGGGAAGCGATGGGATGGCCGGGGCACACGCAGGGAGCCCGGGAGGCCCGTGTGTGTGCCCTGAAATGATTGATTCCAGGCTGAAGCCTCTTCCTGCCCTGCTCCTCCCACCCATGGCTTCAGCCACTGGCTTGCTTTCTCTTCCCATCCTGTGCTTCAGCTGGACCCTGGGTGCGGCCTCTCTCAGGGCTGCGGCTTCTCCCAGGGCTGCGGCCTCCGCCATCTTGGCTAGGCTAATTTGCATATAGTCACCCTGATTGGCTGGTAGTCATTGCTTACCCATCCCAAAGAGACAGTTAATTTTAATATTATGCTTTTATTACTTTAGATAATTTTTATGGTTCCCTTATGAACTAGGTGATATTCATTAATATGGAAAATATCAAACAGAGCAAACTGTTGTAGTTGCTGTTTTTGTGTGTGTTAAGTAGAAACACCAAAAAGACAACTTTGGTAAACATCATTGTTCTGCTTACTTAAACTTCTCATTTTTAAAGCTCATTTTGGGATGTATGGCTATATGTATCTGAAATAGGAATTTAAATTATATACTAAGTATAGAAGTCTGTAGCTACTTTTTAAACATAGCCTGCAGCTAGAATGCCTGCCAGGAAACAGTTGGATTTAATACTAATTACAAAAAGACATAGATTTAATTTTTAATATGTAAAAGAAGCAGCAATTTTCTTTTTAAATATTTTTTATTCATTTTTTACAGAGAGTTAGAAACATCAATGAGAGAGAAACATCAAGAAACATCGACCAGCTGCCTCCTGCACACTCCCCACTGGGGATGTGCCCACAACCAAGGTACATGCCCTTGACCGGAATTGAACCTGGGACCCTTGAGTCCGCAGGCTAATGCTCTATCCACTGAACCAAAAACAGTTAGGGCAGCAATTTACTTTTTTAAGTTTAAAAATATTAACACAATTTTATTTCATTTATTCAGATGCATAGATATAATCATTATTTTAAACCTAACTTGGTCTCTTGAATGACATTGTGTTGATTTGCTCCTGTAGAAAAACCATATGTAAAAGCAAAACAGTAGCGATGTTAGGGCTTAATGGGGTTACGAATGATAGAGCTCTACTAGACTCCTGCTTCACCTCTCTTTAGACATGTGACCTTAAGCAGGTCAACTAGCCTCACTATGTACTATATGCATCCAGCTGTGAGCAACGGTCCTGACCTGCCGGGGTAAATGAGAGGAGGAACGAGACACAGACACTGCGTGAGCAAAGCACAGAGCCTTAACCTGGTAGATGTAATGATTTTTTGAAAATAACCACTATAGGTTTAGGGAATAGATTTTCCTGATAAGGCAATTAGTATCATGCTTACAACAGCATCAAGAAGAATATTTTTCTAATGATTGAACAATTGTTCTAATTGACCCAGCTTTGCTGTTCATTAAGTATGAATTAGTGAAGTTTCTTTCAAATAGGTCTGCCTATATAATCATTATTTTGGCCTCAGTTCATTTTCAGTAAATGTAGCCTGAAATGTGAATATGGTAAGTAATGCATTTTAATTTTATTGCAAAGAATTCTGAAAAAAAATCCCCAAATTTGCTTGGCAAATGGAGTGTGTCTTTATAAGGTCATAAATATAACACTTTGATAAAGAAAAGGGTAAAAGAGTATAATCACGATCTTTAAATTATTCTAAAAATGATAGGTGCCATTTTGTAATATTTCTTTTTGTTAATTGCAAATGTAATTACTCAAGCATTTTTTTTCTATACATATTGATATTTACCATATATGACATTGAGCACACAAACACAAAAAAACATAATCCTTGCATTTGCAAAATATAACTCTATATGTTTTCCATCTTTTGGAGTATATCAATGCTTGATAATCATTTATTAATATATTTGTACAAAAATAAATTAGTTTGAACACTCCTTTTTCTTATAACAATGTGCCCTGGGAACTTTCTGCATTGATACATGTAGTTATATTTTATTATTTTGAATAATGTGTAAAATTAATACATGTAAGTACTGGAACTTAACTAATATGGTTATAGTATAACTGTAAGTTAGAATAACAAACTCAGTGGGCCCCTTTATTCAGTTTTGCATAAGTTGTGGATAAGCCCACCAATATTATTTATATACTTTGTACTTCAAAGTTCAGTATATTTCTCAGGACAAGTGCTTTATTTACATATTACCAAATTTTATTGACACAGAGTGGTTTTGAAATAACACACTAAAATTTTATGTCAGAAAGTAAAAAATCGCCTGATGTATTTTCATCTCTTTTTGTTTTAAATGTCCTTTATTGTTGACAAAGAGGATGAAACCAGAATCAAATGTTTCAGGGTATTTTAAATAATAATGAATTGCTGACACTACTTTTTTCTTTACTACAAACTATTTTTGGCTCTTTTGTAGACAGGACCTCAGTGATAGATATAAAAGCATTTCAAGTCATTAGCAATATCCACACACACACACACACACAATTAATGTTTGTGTGGCTGGACCATATTCTAAACTGGTAATTCCTTCTAAGTCCAACTGTAAGAGATGTTTTTGAACTGATATTTTTTCTTTTGTAATGCAGCATGAGTGCCATGTAACTTTACATTCTGCAACATAGCAAGTTATGTTAGCTACAACGTCTGAAAATAACTGTTCTCAAAAGTCAAAATGAATATTGAGAATTTAAAAAAATCAACAGTTGCTGAATAGATCATACTTATTTATAGAGCCTATAATTTGCAGTTTTGGGACAGTTTTCATTTCCACAAGCACACCTTCAGGGAAATGTCCAAATAAGGCATTCTGCATCTTTAAACCAATTAGTACAATTATGTAAACTTGGTGAGTCCTCTTTTTCTATTGTTATCTTTGGGAAACTGTGGAAGTTTAGGAGCATGTTTATCCTGGGCAGAATAGCTCTCATTTTGTTTCTTTTTACTCCCTCAAGAATATTAATTTCTGTTAAAACTGATTATTATTAATAGATTGAAATGTATCTTATCACCCTACTAGGAAGGTAATTAATTTTCAGGCAATAATTATGATAAGAGGTAACAACACAGCCACAGGCTGGGACAAATACCTTATCACCTAGCTCTAGCCAAAGGGGTCCTACCCTGGGCCTTTGAGGGATGTTGCATATACTGATACTGAAAATATAATCTTGAACAAAAGTAAGTTTACAGTTGAGAACACAACAATTTATTTTTGTATTATTATTTATTAGTTGTATTATTTTACATATGAAGAACTGTAAACCTACTTTTGTCCCACCCTATTTATCTATACTAATAAAGAGCCAATGTGCTAATGGTCCATACGCAGTAATGGTAATGACCACCTCATTAGCATATTAGCTGGGGCATTGCTCTAGAGACGGGTGGAAGTGGGGAGGCGCCCGGAGTAGGCAGGATCATACCCTGCTGGGGTGGGCAGGGGTGAGGGTGCATAGCATCCCCATCACCAGTCCTTCACTACCCACCGCTCACACTCTGAGTGCCCAGAGGCCCATCTGCCAGGGGAACGAGCACAGTGCAGCAGGCAGGAAACTTCCACACTCTCCTATGGTGCCATGATGGGGCAGAGCCCCTGCGTTGTTCTGTAGATGGGGTGGAAGCCTGGAGGCGCCCAGAGAAGGTGGGACCAGCCCTAGGCAACTTGAGCGACTAAGTTGAGGCTTGAAGTGGCCAGGGAAGGCCAGAGGGTTTGGGGGATGAGCCAGGTGTGCTGGAGCTGTGTGTGGACAGGTTCAGGTGTCAAGGCAGAGCAGCACTGGGCTCCTAGTTCTATATAATAAAAGGCTAATATGCAAATAGAACAAGCAATAGGTAATAGGCGGACAACTGGAACAATCAACCAAACAACTGGTTGTTATGATGTGTGCTGACCACCAGGGGCTATGTGTGGAACATGGTGGGCACTGGCCATGGTAGGATGATGGAGCAGGTGAGAAGGGCGTCAGACCAGGATGGGGTGCCAGTCATTGTCATTGGGGCAATCCTCTGCTGGTTACTGAAAATTCTTTGTTCCCATATGCTGTGGTCCCTCCTAGCACTCACACCCACTGCCGGTGCTTGGCATGGGTCCCAATCACTTGGTGCCATCAGCAGGTGCGAGTGGCGGCTGCCGGCCCTGATCGGCCCTGAGGGCTTCTCCACCTCCCCCTGCTCCTGAGGGGCAATCAGGGAAGCAGCTGATGTTTGTACCCATAGATGGGACCAGCCCCAATTGCTCTGCGCCTTCAGTGGGAGCAGCCATGGTGGGAGTGGGGCTGCTGGCAAGCAGGGGACCAGAGGCTGTGACAGGTGGGGCTGGACAGGGTCACAGAGGATGGGCCAAGACCTGCCCCTGTGCCTACTGCAGCCTCACGGCCCACAGTTCCTTTTAAGGTGCACAAATTCATGCACTGGTCCCCTAGTATTATATACGCATTTATTTTTCTTTCTATTCTCTTAAGAAGGTTTATTGAAAATTTGTAACTAATCGAAGTAAATGAAATATGCTAGAGCAGAGGATACAGTGAGACTGAAAATGTGTGAGCAGGTGGAAGTCACTCCAGTGTGTCTGAACAACCCTGTTTCCTAGATGAGTAGTGCTTTCTTTCTCCTCCCTACTGGGTGGTTGTGTTTGGGAAATGCTGACTCAAGTATGGTACTGGGGAACTGATCAAGCCTGTCCTGAGCCCTGGGGAATTTGACCTTGTTGTTCCTTAATCTGGGTTCAAAATGAACAAGTTATGTCTTGGGACTCTACATGAGCTTTGCATGAGGCCATGCTAGCACTCAGCTGACCCATCGGTAGTGGGCTGGCCAGGGAAAGAAAGAAAGCACCTCCACTGCTTTATTGCCATAAAAAAAATGTCTAAAAAGGAGCCAGATGGGCCCCATTACAGGAAGCAGGCCAGGTGTGAGTAAAACTGTATCTATAACTTCTAAGTATTTAGATGTATATATGTAAATTGCATTTCCATTCTTGCTCTGGATCCTATAAATGTTATGGGTGGAATTCTTTATACTGAGATGGTTGTGTGGGAGCTAAAGAGAAGGCCCCTCTTCACAGACCCTTAGCTACTAGATATTCTGACTTACATATGGCATGTGAGAGGAGGGGAGTCATCAAGAATGGCCATTTACCAAAATTCTGGGAGATTAGTGGGCTTTGAGGAAAATTAGGATTTTTTTAAAACATCTTAATTTTGATATATACATAAATTGCATATCAAGGAGGAAATATTAAGTAGACTAGATTAGTGTAGAATTCGGGGGAAAGTCAGATTATATATGAAATTAAAGTCTGTGGGACAACATCTAAACACCTAGTATGTAGTCAGCATAGTCCTAGAGAATGTCAACATCAGAAATTAAAGAAAAGCAAAATAAATTGAAAAGAAATAACCAATGAGAAAAGAGAAAAATGAAGTTTTTTTTTCAAATGCGAAAATGGGATGAAGTTAAGTACTGCTGAAAGGTGAAATAAAGTGAGAAATGACCATTGGTTGGTAATAAGGAGGTTATTGATGATAGTAATAGGGTACTTTCAGTGCAATTGTGGAGATAAATTCCTGATCAAAATTGGTTGAGGAGAAAATGGGTGGTTGGGAAGTAGGGAAAGGGAATTTAATTAGCAGAACTTTAATTTATAATATTGTATGCTGGGACTATAATATCTCATTCAAATAAGATTACTAGCCAATAAGCATGACTGAACACCGGTATTTTTCTCACATTAATCTTCATGGTGATATTCTTTTCCTCTCTCAAGTTAATTTCTCTCTTGAAACTAAGCATTTATAGAAAACATTTGCAACTATGCTAACTTTGAAGATAATGGATGTATAGATGAGAATTTGGCTCTGCCTCTCAATCCTGAACCACTATTGAAAAACAATGCACTGCTCCATCTGTAATTTTTGGACATCTTTAATGTGGATTAATTCTAAAATTGTTATATAGAGCAATTGCATCACATTTTTTGCCATCAGTCATTAACTTGCTTTCCTTTTTTTACTGCCCAAATCTGCATTCCCAATGATAATGATTCCAATAGGACATTAGGAATGATATACTCTATTTAAATGAATTTTAAGAACAGATGTGACTTAATGAGGAACAGGTATAAATTGAGTCACTAAATCAAAGATTGATTAGTGGTGTGAATAAATATAAAGATCAGAAAACTGAGTAGAACAAAAGTCACAACATAATAGTACCTAGTCTGTGTTATTTATGAAGTTACATACTTTTTCTAAAAGTCTCTGAAGCCTAAACATAGGAACAATTTAAACTTGACACCCTGGGATCATTCAAGGCACCTAAAATCCCTTTGCTACAAATACTTAAAAATGATTTAAATAAGCTAAAAATAAGGCAAGGAATGGATCACAAGTTTTTAAGATTTCTGATACAGATATTAAGAATATAAGATTTGGATGTTTTAAAATGGGTTTAGATGTGGGGAAAAAAATAACACCCCAGAAAAAATCAAATCATAAAGAACTTTGGGGAGGGTTTAAAATGACTTTGATTTTAACTGCAGAGTGAAATAAGAGAGGACAGAATAAAATAAATCATAAAGACATATATATTTGGACTTTCCCTACGTATTTGATATAAAGCTTATATATGATTATAACATTCAGGAATATGTAGGTGTGAGATAATGATTAAGACATTTTCTTCAGTTGAGAGCCAGCTTAGCATACCAGTAGTGGTGCAGAGATGACATTTGTACTGCTTTATAGAATTCTGCTGTGAGAACTAAAATAAATGATAGGCAATGAATTTTGGATAGTCTAACCTATAACTAGCATTATAGTGAAGTGGTCATATAATACTTATCTTCATTATCAACATCCTCATCTTCATCCTCATGTTGAATATTATCAATGAAAGAATTAAGGAGAGAGCATTATGTTTCAAAGACAGGCACATGTGCAGAAAACAAAAATGCGTGGAAATAGCCACGGAAATCAGCTAAATTGATGACACATAAAAGAGGGAAGCAAAAGTTTATAAAATGAGTACAAAACCTCTAGACTTATGTTGCTGAATTTGAAGGACAGATTAGGAGTGTTAATTTTATATGCACATGGAAGTTTTACACTCTATATTCCAGATTTAATATACTTAATCATAAGCTTTAGAGTTGTCCATTGGGAAAACTTTTAGAAACACTGATGAAAAAAATTTTTTTAATAATAGGAAGATACTCTATTTCAATGAATTTAATAAAGTATATTTAACCTTTGTTACATTTTAGAACAGCTGTTAATTCTCAATCATTTTAAAAGTGAGACTTTTTTTCTACTGTATCTTAAGGTATGAGCTGAATGCATGCTGTTTTGAAATCTGAAAAATTAGAAAAATTAAAAATAATATTTTGAAAAATTCTTTGAGAGATGCAATTTAAAAAAAGAAAAGAAATCTATATATAAGTCAAATTCAAATGAAAGATTTAGAGAAGAAGCAAGTTATTGAGTTTTACCTGAGTCCTAACCGGTTTGGCTCAGTGGACAGAGCGTCGGCCTGCGGACTGAAAGGTCCCAGGTTCCATTCAGGTCAAGGGCACGTACCTTGGTTGTGGGCACGTCCCCAGTGGGAGGTGTGCAGGAGGCAGCTGATTGATGTTTCTCTCTCATCAATGTTTCTAACTCTCTATCCCTCTCGCTTCCTCTCTGTAAAAATCAATAAAAAATATTTTTTTAAAAAAGAGTTTTACCTGAAAGGGCTTTCAATTTGCCCATAACAGCAGTTTCCAATCATTGATTTTATATATATATATATATATATATATATATATATATATATATATATATATAATATTTTAATGAATAAGATAATTTCTATTAATTAACAAGAAGACAACAGGCCCCAAATACAGTTACTTATGCTAAGGCTCAGGTCACAAAACCAGGACTTAATTAGAATTTTGGCTTTCCTAGAAAAGAAAACTTAAATCAATCAGGAATCACCTGATCAGCACTAGATAGGTTATCTGTCTGATAGATCACTTTGATCCCCTATAGGAAAGTAACCTTGCAGTAACACTTTTATTTATTTATTTATTTTTGCCTAGTAGGAATTTCTTGTTTCTGCTGTCTTATCCCTGTAAGTCTTTCATTGTGTACAGCTTTCTATCTACTGGATCGGAAGCTACCCTATTTATGAATTGAATAAAGCTAAATGAGGTCTTTAAATTTAATCAGTTGAATATTGTTTCGTTTTTACTTTGTTTTGTTTTGTTTTTTAAGAAAGAGGATTTTTTTAAGCTCCAACCTATTATTATATGTTATATTACACTTTATTCTCCCAACTTATCCATATGGAATTTATTGCCATTTTTTTAAAACTAAGGAAATGGGATTAGAAAATTTGACACATGTGATATCATAGTGATAGTAAGTGTGAGAACAGATTTTGGAACTCAGGTTTGAAAGACCTCGAAAGCTCTTTATCGTTAATAAAGCCATCTGCTTCTTAATTATGCTAGTCAGATTTTGGGTGTGGATTGAATTTTGGAAATTCACTAACTAGGGGTAGACTCTAAACAAAGAAACTCAGTTTTCCTTCCTCATTAATCTTCAACTTCCTGGTTTTTATGACAATCAAAAAGTTACAATGTTTACTAAAAATACAGTGCCTGGCGCAGTACCATGTTGACATGTTTAATTAATATTTCTTCTCTGCTTTCTTAACAGAAGGCTTAATGAATGGAGCAATTTTAGAGAACATTTTATTAGCAATGTTCCTTTGTTTCTGAGGAAACATTCTGAAAACTTTATAGGTTGCAAGTCTTTAGTGTTTGACAATGTGTTAGCATTCCAAAAAACAAACAATAAACAAACAAAAGCCATTTAAACCTACATCTGCTTAATAGACTGGAAGTTAAAACTTTCATATTGAATTTTGGTATAAAAAATATGATCATAAAAGGTGTGATATTCACGTGAATGTTTTGTAATCTTGTTCTAGAGACAATCTTAAAATAGATACTATGTAAAAAAATCACAAAATCATTAGAATATATTTATATGTATATTATAACATACACTCACAAAAAAAGGGAAGGACCACACACATTCTAAGGTATGTTATCAGTTAATTTTTGAAAGCTTAAAAAAGTTTAAAGTCACTGTATGTGTTTTTATTTCTAATTATTCCTTAATCACATCCTGAAAGCACAAGAATTAGCCTATACAATCACATTTTAGTATTTTATGGGGATTAAAAGAAACATTTGACATGTCATTATTTCTTAATGAGAACAGTACCCATAAATTAAATCAGCACATTAGGTGATAGGTGCCCGAACTAGCAGAGTATTAATAGCAATGATAGAAATGATGCTGAACTTTTCATTGTCTCAATTAACCTTACCAAACCTTTTTTCCCCTCTGCACAAATGTAATGTCCAACAGGTGGTGGTTATGTCTTAAATGATGTGCAAGGGAAGGGCTAGCTAATGTGTTACTTCCCAGGCAAGATCCTTAATGAACAACATCAGCAGCTGCCTACAGCATCCCTGCATTAGACATTCACACTTACCTGTCCAAAACATTTGGTCAAGATTTCTTTTTTACTTTTCAGATGTTTACAAAGTTTAAATGTACATGTGAGATATTAGGCAACAAACTCATCATAGCCTAGGGCAACATCACATGATTAAACAATATTTTTACAAAAAAACATAGAAATATCCCCATGAAATGAATAGAGATATAAATAGCTTCATATCAGACTATGTCAAATTCACTTCCAAATCAGTTGCAAAATGTGTTATATTTTCAGGCTTTTTAGATTTTAAAATTGCAAAAATTGTATTATCAATTTATAACATCGAATTCAGAGGTTTACTTGCAGAAATAAATAGAAAACTTCTCTAACACAGATATTCTATTTACTCAGGAGAGGACATATTTGATAACAATTTGTATAAATGAAATATATGGGCACTCCAAAACTCTAGTTAATTATACAACTCTGTCACCAATGCCAAACACTTTTTTTCTAATTTGCTTATTACAAAATCTTTCATTTTCAAAATGGTTGAGCTTGATTCGAGTTACACAGTTACTCTTCCTTTCCCCTTGTTCCATGGCATGCCACCAACTGTGTGAAGATGAGCATGAAAGAAGGATCCTGAAATTCCCAATTTTAAGTGGCCTTATACTTCAGAACTCAGTCTCAAGTTTCTGGTGATACGATTTTGCTTTTTTCAACCTCAGTTTAATATGAAAACATTTTATTATCATCTTTCTAAAATGTTTTAAATCTATTTCCCATTAAATTTTTACCATTGCGCTTGTTAAAGTTCAAACTTTGGTCTTCATATATAACACAGTACCGTACCAACATTCTATACTAGTTCACTGTGTTGTATGTTTTTAATAGATTACAATAGTCTTAATCTCTTTAAATAAATTTTAAGCACAACCGCATTTTTACTAGCAGAGCACTTGCTCCAGTTTCTTACCTGGATTCCAATCCCAATCATGCCATTTACTAGTACTATTGAGTGACTTAGAGTAAATTAATTATGAATGTGCCTCATTTGTCTTCTCTACAAAATAAAATTAACACTAATGTCTACTTTATATGATTGCTGAATCACTCAATACCGGTAGCACACTTATGAATAATTCCTGCCATAAAATGTGCTTATAGTACATGTTATCTATAATGATAAAAACATAATATGCTAATTAGACTGGACAGCCAAATGACCTTACGCACATCATTCCGGACATCCTTCCGGATAAAGCTGTGGCAGCAAGGGCCAAAGCAGAGGCAGTTAGGGGAAACCAGATAGGCAGGCAGAGTGCTAAGGGGCGACCAAGCAGTCAGGCAAGTGGTTAGGGGCAATGAGGCAGGCAGATTAATGGTTAGGGGCCAGCGGTCCCAGATTGCCAGAGGGATGTCTGACTGCTCACAGGGGGATCGGGTCTAAACCAGCAGTCGGACATCCCCCAAAAGGGTTCCGATTGGGAGAGGGTGCAGGCTTGGCTGAGGAGCCCTCCCCTCCAATGTAAGAATTTTGTGCACTGGGCCTCTAGTATATTATTATTTCAATATTTTAATAATTAATATTATCATAAATATCATCAGCAGCATTCTTCATTTTATTTTCAAACTGGTCTCTTTCTTATTTAAATCTCATATATGGCACCATGACTATCTTTATGAAGCCATTTCCAATCATTATCCTCTGATTTCCTAAAGGTAAACTTTATAGCTTTGTCTCAGATATCTCTTCTAGTTTCAGCCTTCTCTATTTTATCTGGAGAGTATTAAATATTATTCATGAGATGTGATTTGAATTTAGTGAAAATGGATGGAAAAAGAGAAAAACACACAAAAGTAAATTCCTTGTGGGAATGAGATATATACTCCAACTAGGAAGAGTAAACCCCGATGTGGACATTAATATAGAATTTGAAATGAAAGACATTCAGGAATTCTGAAAGTGAAACATGACATACTGTAACTGAGAATTCTCTCTAGCCAGAACATTAAGATTCATAGAAAGCACATCTGACTACACTGCAGAGGAGAAAACATGTCAACATTCCCACTCTCTGAGACAATAGAGGGACTTACCCTAGTAATAGCATGTAATATCAAAATGAAAAATCTTATCGTTTAAAAAAAGAAAGGTGAGATTAAGATAACATAGAGCCATCAAACTAATATAACAATAAAAATCAATGTGGAAATGATATAGAAATCTGGGGTCAGAATGGATTTTGAAATACAAAAGCAAATGCCAAGATCTTGATATTGGGTAAGGTTTGGAACATTCAAGGGGTATCACAGTGGCCAGTTTTCCTAAAAAAAAAGTAAATGAGTGACAGAGTAGTTGGAAATAATATCAGAGATATTATCTAGCAGTGGGCTAGATCATACAGGTCCTACTGAGGCAAGGAAGTAGCTTGATATTTACTCTAGAATTAGAAAGCACTGGAAAGTGCTGAGCCAAGGTGTGTCTTACATTTTAAATGGCTCAGGCTGGGAAAAGGCTAAAATTGCTGAGAAAAGGCTAACGTGGAGGTGGAAAGAGGAAAGCTGGAAGATCAGTGAGAAGAATTGTAATTTGACTGACCATATTTAATGACTTGGACCAGATGGACATTGTGAGAGGTGATCAGTTTCAGAATATAATTAAAAATAGACCCAACAAGAACTTCTGATGTGTGGCATGCGGGTAGCAAAAGAAAAAGATTTCAGTGGTTCCAATGAAGTCTTTCCAATGAGAAGCTGGTGGGAAGGAGTTGATGTTTAGCTATTTGAAGAGGAATGGTGAGAGAAGCAGTTTGAGTAGAAAAATTACATAAATCAATAAGTTAGGTATAAACATGTTAAGCTCATAATGCTTATTGTCAATTGAAGTAGATATGGTAGTAAAATGCAGAAGTCTAGATTCCAGAGGAGAGATCTGACTCAAAGTTAGGGTAGTTGTCCCTGTATAGTTGTCATGTAAAGCCATGAAACTGAATGATATCTTCTAAGCAGTAAATATAAATGGAGAAGAAAAATGGTCCTAGGATGGGTACTTAGAGCACTTCAATGTCTACACATCAGCAAAAGACTTAGAGAGAGATAAACTCTTGGAACAGGAGAAAAAAACCAAGACTATAATATAGCATAAATCAAGAGTAAAAACTGTAACAAGAAAGGGATCAAATCAGCCAAATATTATGAGCAAACCAAGTTAGGAGACAACGGAGATTAACTGTCCGATTACACATTGTGAGACTCATTCCATGCTTTTCCTTTCTTTCTCCCAATGAATAAACACATATTTAGAAGAACATTATTTCCAAAGTATTTCTCAATGAAGAAAAAGACACTTATAGGTAAGCCTTTTGATATATTATTTAAATTCTATATTTTCAATATTCTCTGGAGGAATTTTCTGGCAAAGAATGTCCAAAGGAAATGTGGTTTTGTAATGTAAATGCATATTGAAACTGTGTGCTAAATGTAATTTCTATCTTGAAATTAATGTTCTTAGTGAATCATTGAATTTAATTGTTTTTAATTGAGGTACCATTGATATACAATACTAGGGGCCCGGTGCACAACAATTTGTGCACTTGGGGGGGTCCCTTAGCCCAGCCTCTGCCCTCTCGCAGTCTGGGACCCCACAGGGGATGTCCACCTGCTGGCATGCCTGGCCAGCCTGGGTGAGGGGCTGATGGCTGTTTGCAGGCTGGTCAAGGCCCCGAGTGGGGACCCTCACCCCATTGGGGTGTGGCCAGCCTCGGTGATGGGCTCGGGGCCATTTTTAGGCTGCCCACAGTCTCTTCAGGTTTTGGGTCCCTACTGGGGTGCCTGGACAGCCTGGGTGAGGGGTTGAGGGCCATTTTCAGGTTTTCAGGCTGCCCACAGCTCCCATTGACCCAAGGTCCCAGCTAGGCTGGCTGGAATCAGGTTCCTGGGGTTTATTTATCTTCTATAATTGAAACACTGTTGCTTTGAGCCGAAGCCTAGGCAGGTAAGGAAGCCTCCTGTTTGTTTCAGCTCCGTGGCTTCTATAATTGAAACATTGTTACCATGAGCAGAGGCTCAGCCAGCCTAGGCAGGCAGTTACAATGGAAGCCTCTTGTTTACTCTAGCTCCGTGGCTGCCAGTCGCCATCTTGGCTGGGTTAATTTGCATACAGCTGCTCTGATTGACTGGTGAGCGTGGCTTGGCTGGTGGGCGTGGCTTAGGCATCCCAAAGAGATGCTTAATTTGCATATTATTCTTTGATTATATTAGATTAGTTTTAGATGCTCAAAATATTTACTTGACATTTTTGCATATTGCAGAATGATCACTACAATAAGTCTAGTTAACATCATCACCATACATATACAGAATTATTGTTTCTTATGATGAGAAGTTTTAAAATTTACTTTCTTAGCAACTGTAAAATATGTTTTGTGGTGCTATTAACTATAGTTATCATGTTGCACATTACATCCCCATGACTTATTTATTTTATAACTAGAGGCCAGGTGCATGAAATTCATGCACTGGGGATGGAGGGGCTCCCTCAGCCCAGACTGCCCCTTCTTACAGTCCAGGAGCGCTCAGGGGATGTCCTACAGTCTGGCCTCCCTCTGCCGGAGGTGACCAGCTGATCAGGGAAAGGAACCACCCCATTACCCCATCACTGCTGCTGCCTCTGGATTCTCTGAAGGAGGTGACCCTGTGATCAGGAGGAGGCATGGCTCCCATCACACCTCTGCTGCTGTCACTTCCAGCCACAAGGCTGCCTGAACCTCGCCGGGCCCTCTCAGCAGCAGCAGCCATCGGCATCTTGCTTGAGCCTTGGGCAGCCCTGGGAAAGCTGAAGCTGCCATTGCATCCCCAATGCTGCAAGTCCCCGCCCCTGTCCCTGATGCTGCAAATCTGGCCCACCTGCCCCTGCTGCGCATGCAGCCTGCTGATCAGTCATTACTGTGATGGCGTCCTGGCCAATTTGCATATTGCACTATTATTAGATAGATGGGAAGTTTGTAGTTCTTAACCCCTTCACCCATTTTTGCCCACTCCCGCTTAATACTATTCTCACCCATCCCACCTCTGGCAACCATTAATCTGTTCTCTGTATCCATGAGTTTGGTATGTCTTTCTTCATCTGACTTAGCATAATGACCACAAGGTCCATCTATTACTTGTTTTGTTAAAAGGAAGAAAAAGCTTATGAAGGCAAAGAAATTACACAAAAATCAAGTGTCCTAAAACATGCACAACTATGTTGTTGGGACAAAAGGAAAGTTATCTGAGCTATTTTTAATTAAATATATTTTTAGTGATTTCAGAAAGGAAGGGAAAAGAAGATTGAGATAAAAACATCAATGATGAGAGTAATTGATCAGCTGCCTCCTGGACACCCCCTACTAGGGATTGACCCTGCAATCCAGGCATGTGGGAATCCAACCGCGACCTCCTGGCCAGGATATCTGAGCCATTTGAATTGATATTGCATTTTGAAGAATAATATTTCAAAATACTTTATTATTTAGGAAGCTGCTACTTTTATAGTCTGGGCTCGAGTTCATAAAACTGACTAGTTTTATTAAATGTAGAGATATTATAACATGCATTTTTATTTTATTTTATTATATTTACCTGTGGGTTACTATGATATTTGCATCTCCTCAGTAATTCCCTTTCTTTAAAGGAATATATTTTTGTTGAGGGCCGCTAGTAAACACTCAGTTTAAATATGTCAGCTAAAACCCAGAGCAAAGGCAGAGCCACACCCTGGGGTGAACCTGGTCAACAGACCAGGATGTCACTCTGTTTGACCTTCCGGCCTAGTGTTAAGGGGATGGATCTCATGATGTTGCCAGGAACACAAAGCCCACCCAGATGTGATGTAACTTCCTGTTATTCGAGTATTTAATAATCTGCTTATGGTGCTGGCTCTCTCTGTCTGTTCCTCCATCAGAGAGCAGATGCCACACTCGGTCCCAGCTTTTCCTCTATTTCTATGTCAGTCTTGTGTTTTTTCTTTTTTTCCTTAAACCTGCCTCATCACATTCTACTCAAGATTTCATGAACTCCTGAGTTCTCTCTTTTGGTGCTGGTTGCTGGAAGAGAAAACCCTCCCGCCAATATATTTTATTCCTTAATTACATTTTTGTTGTAGCTTTAGATGCTAGAGGCTTTAGACATTACTTATTAATATAGAAGTGAGATGAAGTGTAATATTCTAAACACTCCCCTAAGATTAGAAAATATTTAAAGACAGATGCATGTATCTTATTGGACTTAAATTTTATAATATCTGAATTTGTCTCTCAATCCACTTTCACTATTATTGCCCTTCAAAATAATAAAAACAATTCACAAAATACCTCTCTTCTCCTTTACCTTTTAAATATACTAATTAGTGTTTTGTAATTCTCTTAGCATATTTCCATAAATATAAACATACTTAAAATACTTTTTGTATTTATATTATGTCACTTAAATAAATTTCTAATTAGAAATTAGTATTTAAATTTAATCATATTGGGTACATGCTTCAGCATATCTAAATTTTAAAGATATAAATTACAATTCTAAGTAAATACCAAAGAGCTATTTCAAGTATTTGGAGAATAGTTTTAGTTTAGAATGATATTTAATATACACAATATACACAGAATATCATATTATTTTCCTCTTCCCAGTGTATACAGTCACCATATTTAAGGGTCATGAATTCCTGCAGAGAAATCTCAGGAAATTATCCACAATATAAATGGAGGCTACACTAAAGTGCTGTTCTTCAAAGGGACCCAGCTTCCCCCTCATTCAGATTCCTGTCTTAGAAATGGGGAAGAGTCTGTGAATCCTCATGACAGTCGCTCAAGTTATAGACCTGTCCATTGGGCCTTTCCATTTTAATTGGTTAAAGCGATCTTCAGCACATGATATGTTGGGGCTGTAGTATTAATTTGCAGGGACCCTGAAATCAGTTCAAACTATTCTGCTTACATCCTGTCCCTATAGCATGTTGTTGGGACTTAACTCTCATTCCCCAAGTGGTTTAGCCCCACCGTAGCCATGTCTCATTGGACCTGCTCAGTGTCTTCCCCACCCTGCTGTTATTCCAGGACAAGGTGCCCTCTTCATCTAGGCAGTTTTAATGCCTTGGAGGAAATGTCTTCTGACCCTCCTGAGAATTATAGATAAAGTGTAGCTGCGCAGACTGCACTTAAAATAGAACTATTTTAATAGTCTAATTTCCTTTCTTTTATCCTTTATACACTTGGAAAGCTCTGGCATTCCAACCAATGTACCATAAGACATGGTGAAGTGTAGGCTTCATTTAGCCAAATTAACAGGCTGTATGCATCGCTCCCAGGTGATCAGTGAAAACTGCTAACTCCTTATAACCTTGCTGGTAAATTCTGAAGGAGAAACTGAAGGACTGAGATTTTTCTACTTGGTCCCAGCAATTGTTTCTTCCTGCTTCTTGCCAATAACACTCTCTAAATGTTCTTCTCAAGCTCTCTTAAAAAAATACAAAAAATTGACCAACCAAAGCTTCCTAAACTGTAAGAACGATTATTCTTTCTGAGAAACATTTTTGATCAAATATTTCTAAAACCAACTGAAACTGAAGAATTTTTGCTAGGATATTATAAAATCAATCTCTTTTAATCTTTTTCTATCAACTTAGAATAACTTCTTCAGAGCCTTCTCATGTCCCACATTTCTTTTAATGATGTAATTTGGTTCAGAACTGTATTCTCTGCTGCTCAGCATGAACCCACTTTCATGAGCATAGAACATGCCAGAAATCCTCTCATGATCCTTCAGAGCTCCAGTGACTGTTCAGCTTAGTCCTGCTTATGACAAGGGCTGTTTCCTATACTTAAAAATGCCCCTTAACCTTTCTTTTTAATTTTTTAAAATTTATTTTTCCTTGAAATTAGCTTCTTGACTTCCTTTGTGTTGCTCAGAGATCTATAGACAAGGTTAAGGTAAAGAAACACAGTGACAAATATGTTCTCCCATGTGGTGGGCTCTTTTATTGTTTTGTTGATGGTTTCTTTTGCTGTGCAGAAGCTTTTTATTTTTATGTAATTCTTTTTTTTCTCTCTTTAGTTTCCATTGCCCTAAGAGCTTTATTAATAAAGATATTGCTATGACATATATCTGATATTTTGCTGCTTATGGATTTTTCTAGGATTTTTATGGTTTCCCAACTTACATTTAAGTTCTTTATCCATTTTGAGTTTATTTTTTGTGTATGGTGTAAGTTGGTGGTCTAGTTTCTTTTTCTTTTCTTTTTTTTTTTTTTGCATGTATGTGACCAATTTTCCCAACACCATTTATTGAAGACACTGTCTTGTCAATGTTATATCCCATAAGGGTTTAATCTCCAAAATTTATAGAGAACTCATACAACTTAACAAAATGAAGATAATCCAATCAAAAATGGGCAAAGAATCTAAATAGACACTTTTCTAAAGAGAACATACCAGAAGGCCAAGAGACATATGAAAACATGCTCAAAGTCACTAATCATCAGAGAGATACAAATAAAAACAACAATGAGGTACCATCTCACACCTGTCACAATGGCTGTCATCAGCAAATTAAAAAATGACAAGTGCTGGTGAGGATGTGGAGTGTACTGCTGGTGGGAATGCAGACTGATGCAGCTACTCAGCTACTGTGGAAAACAGTATAGAGTTTCCTTAAAAAAACTAAAAATGGAACACCCATTTGACTAGGTAATCCCATTTCTAGGAATATATCCCAAGAAATCAGAAACACCAATCAGAGAGATTATAGGCAATGGACATAGACAGTAGGGGGGTCAGAACATGTGCTGACGGCTGGGAGTGACCAGGGAGTGGTCAATGGGGGAAAAAGGAGATATATGTAATACTTTAAACAATAAACAATTTTTAAAAATCTTTAAAGAAAAGAATCTCAGTGCCTTATTATTTGTATTCTGTTTGTTCTTCTTTTTTGAATACTAGTGGTCCAGTGCATGAAATTCATGCACGGGGAGTGAGGGGTGGGGGATGGGTGTCTCTCAGCCCAGCCTGCACCCTTTCTAACCTGGGACCCCTCAGGAGATATACAACTGCGGGATCGGGCCTAAACCTCACAATCCAGGACCTCTGACTCCTAACTGCTCACCTGCCTGCCTGCCTGATTGTCCCTAACTGCTTTCCTGCTGGCTTGACCACCCATAACCACCTCTGCCTCAGCCCCATGTCTAGGATCCAGGATTCCCTCCTCCAGCCAGTCTCAGGCACCCAGAACCTGGGTTGGCTTTAACCAGGATGGCTTCCACCATAGGGGATAGTGGTCAGGTGGCTTTGCCCGGGGCTGTAGGTGCTGGCACATGGGACCCTGAGGTGGGTGGTTTCTCTAGCTGGCTATGGCCTGGGACCATGGGCCAGGCAGCTTCTCTGTCTCCCAGGCTGCAGCCAGCCTCAGGCACTGGCACCCAGGACCGTGGAGTGGGCGGCTTCTCCATCTCCCATGCTACAGCTAGCTGCGGACACTGGTGCCTAGGACTGCAGGGTGGGTGCTTCTCTATCTCCTAGGCGGCAGCCAGCTGCAGGTGCTGGTGCCCAAGACCACCAGCAGGTGGCTTGGTCTGGGCCTGGCTTTGCCAGGAAGGACGTGTGGATGGTCGTCTGGAAGATGTCTGATCTAATAAGCATATTACCCTTTTACTAGTATAGATAGAAACCTGGTGCACGGGTGGGGACTGGTTGGTCTGCTCCACCCCATCATGGTGCAGGAGGAGAGTGTGGAAGTCTCCAACCTGCTTCACTGTGCTCCTTCCCTTGGCAGGTGGGCCATGGGACACTCAGAGTGCGAGTGGTGGGTGGCGAAGGACTGGTGAAGGGGGCGCTATAGGCTCTCACCCCTGCCCTCCCTGGCACAGGATGGTCCCGCCTCCTCTGGGCACCTCCCTGCTTCCACCCTCTCTCTCAAACAACACCCCAGCTAATATGCTAATGGTCTGGTTGTTATCCATTATGGTGTCCCAACCATTAGCATATTAGCTCTTTATTAGTATAGATTTTTTTTAGCATTTCTTAACAAAAATAGTCATTGCCTATATTATCAAATGTTGTCATGGGTTGTGGTTTAAGTCAAAAGTCCAATTTTTGTTAATTCTGGATTCCAAGTCTATTATGGGCATGCCATATGACCCATTTCATACGAAAAGACTGTATTGACCTGGTTTCATAGTGAGCCTTTTATCTCGTTAATCTCTTCCTCCTATCCTCAACACATACACGCATATTCACAAGTAAATTCTTGGTTAAGGTGGATAGGTTCCCAATTCCAACTACTCCATTAAATACATCTGGTGTTTCCCTATTTGTGGGGCCTTGGCAGCTGGAGAACACCTATGCAAGTCACATCTCCATTTAGTTTTCATAGAACAGGGGAACTTAACTCTCCCAAACTGCATTGCTTTTACTCCTATTGCCAAGATTCAAAACATTGTTCTTGAGGTGTCTCTGACTTCATCCCAAGGAGCTTACTTCATAGCCACTCTTGCTTCAGGGTCCATGCTCCTTCTCATTCTTTATTCTTATGGTGCTGTTTAATTGTCCTTTGAAGTTACTTTATCTATTTTTCAAAGGAGAAAAATTTGTCTAGGCTATTTGATTCCTTTTCCTTTCTCCTGAAATCAATTCCCTTTTAAGCAGCCGATAAATGCCAATAAGATTATTTCCTCAATATGTCTCTCTTTAGTGAAGGCAAATTCAGTTTTCCTAAGTACTCCTAGATTGTGCCAATTTCTCTTAGTGCTCTTTTAGGTAGGCTATTTCAGTCCAAGTTAACCTACCAAATGTGTTGTTGCCTTAGAATGCTTGCTACACCCATAATTACAAATTGAGTATATATTTTGTACTCAAAAGTATTGAATTCTTTAGGATAATATCATATGAATTATACTCATTCAAAATATATTTTTGTTTCAAGGTGGCAAAGAGCTTCTCAAAGATGTCCTTTGCAGACATTGAAGATATTAGAATCAAGAATCTGTGTCACCAAGTCACCTCTATCCTCTATGATCCAAAATTCATCAGCTTTTTAAAGGAACATGATATCTAATTAGGAACAGAGCTGATGATTTGATATAATTGGTATCTGTGCTAGACTATTAAACAAAACATTTTGTGATACTAGTATATTTGTATATAACAGCTTATTTATTAAACCAGAATATTTATATTCCCCCCACCAGTATCACAGATTGTTTTAGATTGATCACCTGAGTACACCTAGGTATTCTAAATTTTCTTCAGCAGCCCCACGACCTCTCTCCCAATGCAAAAGACTTTGGGTTCCCTACAAGGGGTTATGCCAAACAACTCTCGCCTTGTTACTTGGAATCCTAATTCTCTCCTGTTTTATTTGGCATTGACTCTGAAAATATTATAGACTCCAGTTTTTATAATCATCAGAGTTTTAAAATTTTTTCAGAGCCAAGGTAAAATTAATGAATTTGTCATAGTAATTTTACAACTTGAGTAGTTGATAGAGCTGAATGACCTCATAGTCTCATATGATCACTTGTTAAAATTTTAGTAACTCAATCATCTATTCCATGTTTATGTCATTTTTAATGGAGCCACTGAAGAATCTCATACAATTTAATTACATCAAAATTTATCATACTTTTTTTTTCTCATTGCACTTTTAAAAATTTTTTCATAATTCTGAAAATTTTCCTGTCACTTAACTTCATTCAGGGACTTTAAATCCTTAACAGTGTCCCACCTATCATTTTTTCTCCTCAACAATAAAGCACATATGGGATCCAAGTAATTAGAGTTATTTTTCTCAGAGCACCAGTCATCAATGGGCATAAGAGAGGGTGGAAATCTTAATATAATACAGAAAATAAGGTCATAATTGTGTAGCTTTAGCTGCTTCTTTGTTACCTTCAGTTTTACCAGAATTTTACTTAAAATACCATATTGTTGTTGATTTACCTTTGAAAATTTTATCTTATAATACATTTAGCTATCCATCCAGTCCTGGATCCAAGAACTTCAAGTTTCATAATTTTTCCCTATCATTGGATGTGGTACTTGTGCAGTCCAAACCCAGCAATGTTGAGGAAGTCAACCTGGAAACTACAATGATTTTTCCTTAGCTTTATTTATCCCAAACCATGTCTTAGCCATTATTATTTAAACTAGAGGCCCAGTGCACAAAATTTATGCACTGGGGGAAGGGGGGCCCCTCAGCCGGGCTTGTGCCCTATTGTAGTACAGGAGCCCTAGAGGATGTCCTACTGATGGCTTAGACCTGCTTTCCACAGGGAGCAGGCCTAAACCATCAGTTGGAGGTCCTTAGTGCTGCTGCGGAGGCAGGAGAGGCTCCCGCCATTGCTGCTGCGCTCGCCAGCCATGAGCCTGGTTTCTGGCTGAGTGGCACTCCCCTTGTGAGAGCACACTGACCAGCAGGGGCAGCTCCTGTGTTGAGCATCTGCTGCCTCATGGTCAGTGCGCATCATATGATTGGTCATTACACTGTTCGGTCGATTTGCATATTTTCCTTTAATTATATGAGATTATATTGTCAGGGATGGTTTCAAATATCCAAGTCTCACTGTCAACTGCAAAGATTCCATAAAACTGGATTTCTGAAAGGTCTCAGAGTTGTACAGAGCATCTTCACCTAAGTTCACATCCTCACGTAATATTTAACTTATTTTAAAGCAAAAAGAAAGAGAATACAGGAAAGCAGTGGGATCCAAAAGACATCTAGGATCAAGCTCTCAGGATACTTATTCACACACAGATGTTTTTGTCTCCAAGTTGCACCACCCATAATTGTACACTGAATCTTGACTTCAAAAAAATTTAATGTAGAATTAATTTCCCTGTGGCTTTATATGTTCCTCTGATCACTTATTTAAGACAGGCTCCCTAGGCAGTTATGCCAGCTAACAACCATAACTAAAAAAGGAGTCCTGCAGTTCCGGGTGTCCAAGAGTAATGCCTAGTGAGGAACACATCTGTGAGCCATCATTATCTGGAGCACAGCCAGCCCAAGAAAGGGGCCTGGGAGGCACTATAATGTTTACTAGAAGCAGTCAGTATTTCTAGGATATGTCCTTGAATCAATATATATATATATATATATATATATATATATATATATATATATATATATATATATATATTTCACCTTACTATAACATGAGAAAAAGAAGATATTTGCTAGTACTTCCTTTGTAGCAGACAATATTATACTGAGGGCTTTACATTCATCGTCTCTGGTCTTAGCAAAGTAGCTATTATTAGTTCCATTTGATAGATGATGACATTGAGGCTCATAAACTCAGACTGGTAACCACTTGTCCCAGTCCACCCAGCTTCTTACTGGTGGAGATGGTTTTAACATCAAAGCCAGCCCACTTAATTCGCAGTTCACCAGAGAGCATGTGAAGCACATGCTCAGGATTATTAGAATTATGGTTCACAAACATCATTCTGACACTGCAAGAGTCCTAATCCTCAAAGAAAGATAAATTATATTCAGTAAACTGAGCCTCTTAAATAGAAAACAAAAGTTCCTGGGACCAACTGATAAATTATTGAACGATTGAAATGAAGAGGAAACTAGTGGCTCAGAAGCAGCTGAGTAGATCAAGGTTTTTGCTATGCACACAAATCAAAGTTAATTAGATGTTATACCATATGTTTTTAAAAACACAACAACACAAACTAGCCCTGGGAAGTTGAGAAGTCATCAGGGAGGCTTGGACTTTAAACAGCACAGCATAAATGCCTCTGCCCTTATCATGGCCAAGAGTTAAAACTCAGACATTCAGGCATCTCCAGAAGTGAAGGTAGAGTTTTACAGCCCAGTTGTAAATTCACTCTCTCTTAACTAGAAAGATTTAAAATGATCTAATTAAAACCAAAGATATTCTATTCAAGTATAGCACAAAGAAAGTGAATAGACAACTAAAATAGAAATAATGCACAATACACTAAAAAAGTGATATTTTCATAATATAATTAGAATGTGTAAAAATAAAATTTAAAAACAAAACAATTCAATTAAAGGAAAATAAAAATCTTAAATAGTTTATTCATTCAAGAGAAAACTTAAATAGCCAATGGTCATATGGAAAGATACTTATGGTCAGCAGCTGTGGCTCAATAGTTGAGCATCAAACCATGAATTAATTAAGAGGTCACTGGTTCGATGCCTGGTCAGGCACATGCAGGAGGCAGCCAACTGATGTTTCTCTCTCATTGATGTTTCCATCTCTCTGCTCCTCTCCATACCTCTCTCACTCTAAAATAACAAGAAAAAAAAAGATGTCTGTTATCATTAAATGTAAGTAAAATATAGTGGGTAACATTTTTTATTTGTTACAAATTTTAAAAGTTCAACAATATAAATTATTACTAATCACTTGCAGCCACCAGAACTTTACCTACTTGGTATAAATGTCTTATGATGTAAATAATTTATGCCAATATTTTAGTTGGTCAGGTGGTCTTTTCTAGTAAATTTAAAAGTACATCATAAGAAATATAGAAAATAATATTGTAATAACTATGTATGGTGCCAAGTTAGTACTGGAAATTTCAGGGAGAACACTTTTTAAAGTGTATAGTTATCTATCGCTATGCTATATACCTAAAACTAAAACAAAATAATATTAAATGTAAACTGTAATTGAAAACATATTTAATTTTAAAATAATAAATAAACAAATAAATAAATATGTATGTTATATTATTTAGCAATCCACTTCTGGACATATGACCTAAGGCTGCCTTTTTCAAAATTTAATAGTGAGTTACAGTTAGAAATGTATTTAATATTCAACATTGTAAACACATATATATACAAACATTTGTGTTTATGCATATATAAACAAAAGAATAGTAAAATATTTTTCACAATATTTATATGTGTATAAACAGAAGTTCAATGGAATAATATTTGCCCCAACAATTTGAGATGATCAATAAAACTATGTTCTATTTAATTTTTTCTGTTCCTTTCTAATCCACTTTGTTTATTCACAAATATAGGGCTAGTTCTCTAAATTAGCTCTATGACCCTCTGAAGTATGACAACTCACAGATCAAAAAACACTACTTTGCAAATATGTAAAAGGCATAATGCTCTTGTACATGTGTACTAGAAGACATACACGAATTTTTGAATGAGCAATGTTAGACTAAAAACATATCAGAATTCTTCTAAATAAGGATCAATTAATATGCACATGGTGGTATACTAAATCATATATTAATTATATTAGTAATGAAAATAAAATACGTAGAACTGAAGGACATATCACAATATGTGTAAATTTTGCACACACAATGTAGAGCAAAAAAAAAATCAAGATGCAGAGCTATGTAGAAAATGTAATTCAATTTATGATTTAAAAATTATAAAATTGATCATTAGTATTTGTATATGTGTGAGAGATCTGTAAAAAGTGAAGGACCTATATAGTGTATTTAATACATTGAGTTATATCTAGTAAGGGAACATAGTGGGTTTTGAAAGTGTGGTAGTTTATTCTTAAATATTGATGTATTTATCTGTATAATTGGTATATGGATGTTAATTTTAACTTTTAACTATTAATAAGATTAAAATTCCTCATCTTTAGTACTCAACGTTTAATAAAATAATTTATATTTAGTGATTTTATGAAGACATAATTTTAAATATATACATGATTTAAAAATAAGTGCAAATGTACTATGGAAATAATATATCTAAAAAGGAAGAATCTGCTATATAGAATATTATTTGCCCAGGACAAAGGTATTCTATTCACTCTAAGAATTAAAATTATCCTGGCCTCAGAATTAGTTTATCTTAGCTTTTTTCTATTTTTCTTTTCATCAAAGGCACTAGACACCTTTGTATAGTCCTGAAAGAATGAAAATTGACTTAAAATGCATTTTAATTCTATGGTAATATAACTGAAGACAAAATGAGCCTAGTGGAAAATATTTTTTCTTATTATTATTTATATGTAATAGCAACAACCATAACAAGTATCTCTATTTACTTATCATTTGCCGTATGCTTTAAGTTCTCTGCTAACAGAGCTTATCCCCATTATGTGGAGAAGAAAATTGAGGCACAGAATACTTGGGTAACCTACCCAAGTAACCACATCAAATAAGTTGTGAAACCAGAGCTTGAACAACTCCAAATTTTAGTTTAAAAAAAGAAAAATCTTAGGACACAGTTCTCACCAGAACTTTAACTACATGTTGCTAATAAAAAGTTAGGGACAAGTGTAATTAAACTGATTGAACGGTAATTGTGACTAAATTATATATCTGCAGTAGTTAAATATGCTCTAACATATCCTATATAATAAAAAGATAGTGTGAAAATAGATCAAAGAGCAGAACTGGTCACTATTACACGCACTGACCACAAGGGATCAGACATTCAATGCAGGAGCTGCCCCCTGGTGGACAGTGTGCTCCCACAGGGGGAGCACCACTCAGCCAGAAGCTGGGCTCACAGCTGGCAAGAACAGCGGTGTGGAAGGAGCTTCTCCCACTTCCTCAGCAGCACTAAGAATGTCTGACTGGCAGCCTAGGCTAGCTCCCACAGTGGGCCTAAGCCATCCGTCAGACATCCCCCAAGGGCTCCTGGTCTGCAAGAGAGCGCAGGCTGGGCTAAGGGACCCCGTCCCCCAAGTGCATGAATATTATGCATGGGGCCTCTAGTTATTACATATTCCAACATAATATCTTTAAATTATTCCCAATAAAGTATTGTTAGCACTTATTTTTATTACACAAAGTTATCTTAAATTATACACCTAGTGTCAGACTATGGATATATAAGGTTAAAATTAACCTTATTTTGGTAGAGAAAAAGGGAAAAAATAAGCCCTGTGGAAACACTAGTGTAGAAATACCCATGCTGCTTCTTGAATATTTGCATGTAAAAATGACACAAAAGATTTATCCCTAAAATTTTTCTGTCACCTCAGACTTAAAGTGAAATATACTTTGTGCATGTGTATGTATATTTGTTATTCAAATTAGCTTCAATATTATTTTTTTGTGTGTAAACTGTTGGTGGCATCTGCTATGGGACCAATGAGAATAGGAACCTGGTACACCTAGCTTTTTGACTTCTGTTGTTCTGGGGGGGGTGTGCTTATGATCTGTCATTCCACAGAATGAAGTTTCTTTTAAGCATAACAGACCCTGTTGCTTTGGGAGTTTTGCTGTCTTAACATATTATTTCTAAAGCCACTTTATGAAGAGATTCCTTTAGAGCAAAAGAAATAGCATTTTGAGTAAAAGAATGTAACTTGGTTTTCAGATAATCGTAAACAAACCAAATTTCTACCTTCTAAAATATTTTAAATATAACATGAGAGGCATCTCTCTCATTTCTCATCTCTCTTTCCTGTGAATCTTATATAATAAAGAGGAAATATGGAAATTGACTGTCACACCCTCACACAAGATGGCTGCCCCTATGTGAGCACAAGATGGCCACCACAAGATAGCCAGCAGGGGAGTACAGTTGGGGCAACTGGGACAGCAGGGGAGGGAAGTTGGGGGAGACCAGGCAGGCAGGGGAGGGAAGTTGGGAGCAATTGGGCCATTAGGGGAGTAGTTAGGCATCTATCAGGCTGTTAGGGGAGTGGTTAGGGAGTGATCAGGCTGGCAGGCAGAAGCGACTAGCGACAATTGGACAGGCAGGCAGGCAAGTGGATGGCAGCCAGCAGTCCCGTATTGGGCCTTATCCAGCAGTCAAACATCCCCTGAGGGGTCCCAGATTGGAGAGGTTGCAGTCTGGGCTGAGGGACACCTGCTCTAGTGCACAAATTTCATGCACCAGGTCTCTAGAATATTATAAGATTAAGTAAAATCTGGAGCATTATTTCCTACCATACTGTTGTTAAACTGTCTCTTTTATTAAGTGTCAAAGCAAAAGAAAGAAGAAATGATCTAAAAGAAAATTCTGGAATGCAAAATAATTCTAAAATTAATACATTACTTATATTTAATAAAAAAATCTAAGGCATCCATAAACTGAATATGCTACTCTTTTTACTTATTTATTTTTTGGTCTTTAGTTTGGTTGATTTGGGGAGTCTTTTCTCATTCTAATGTCTTCAAATCCAGACACAAGTTTTCAAAGTTGCAGGAGTCACAAGATTGTTCTAGGTACAGTCCAGAGATAAAGTTTCATGTTGAATGTATTTTGTGTGGATTCACTTGTGCTAGTTCCATATCTCACCTGGCTTCCTGAGATATCTGAACCCTCTCATATCTGATCCTGTCTGGACTGTGTCAGGATGAATTGTCCTGGTTCAGAAAGTATCAATTGTGGTCAACATTTAAGTTTCATCTATTTCTACTCTTCAAGATCAGTTACTTATTCTTCCTTCTAATGTAAAAAAAACTATGCTAATATACCTCACCATCTATTGTCTCTTTCATTCTCTTTGTCTTTTAAAGTAAAATTCCAGAGGAAGAAGAGATACCAACATGTACTAGTTGTCCATATTTAATTAGAAGTCCATGCATTTTCCATACTAAGGGCCCGGTGCACAAAAATTTGTGCACTCGGGGGGGTCCCTCAGCCCAGCCTGTGCCTTCTCGCAGTCTGGGACCACTCAGGAGATGTCCACCTGCTGGCATGCTTGGCCAGCCTGGGTAAGGGGCTGATGGCTATTTGTAGGCTGGCCAAGTCCCCCAGTGGGGACCCTCACCCCATGGGGCTGTGACCAACCTGGATGAGGGGCTGAGGGCCATTTTCAGGCTGCTCCCAGCTCCTTCAGGATTCGGGTCCCTACTGGGGTGCCTGGCCAGCATTCGTGAGGGGCTGAGGGCTGTTTTCAGGCTGCCCACATTTCCCATTGACCCAATGTCCCAGCAAGGCTAGCTGGAATCAGGTTTCTGGGGTTAATTTATCTTCCATAATTGACACTTTGTTGCCTTGAGCGGAGGCCTAAGCAGACAATGAAGCCTCCCGTGTGCTTCACCTCCATGGCTTCTATAATTAAAACATTGTTGCCTTGTGCAGAGGCTACAGCCGGTCTAGGCAGGCAGTTTCCTCCATCGCTGGTGCAGTGGAAGCCTCCTGTTTGCTCTAGCTCAATGGCTGCCAGCCACCATCTTGGCTGGGTTAATTTGCATACAGCCACTCTGATTGGTTGGTGGGCATGGCTTGGTTGGTGGGTGTGGCTTAGGTGTAATGGAGTGAGGGTCAATTTGCATATTACTCTTTTATTAGATTAGATTACTAATACTCACTAGCTCTAGGTTTAAAAATGACTAAAAGAACCAG
This sequence comes from Murina feae, assembly GCA_004026665.1. Lineage (NCBI taxonomy): Eukaryota > Metazoa > Chordata > Mammalia > Chiroptera > Vespertilionidae > Murina > Murina feae. The sequence continues at coordinate 33,634 of PVJC01016033.1, forward strand.
AGCCAGTTTGGCTCAGAGGATAGAGTGGTGGCCTGCAGACAGAAGGGTCAAGGGCACATGCCCCAGTTGTGGGTTCGATCCCTAGTGGGGGATATGCAGGAGGCAGCTGATGAATGATTCTCTGTCATCATTGATGTTTCTATCTCTCTCTTCCTCTCCCGTCCTCTCTGTCATCAATAAAGAAATATATATGTATATACTAGGGGCCCGGTGCACAAAAATTTGTGCACTTGGGGTGGAGGGAGTCCCTCAGCCCGGCCTGTGCCCTCTCACAGTCTGGGACCCCTCAGTGGATGTCCTATGATGGCCCCAGTCTGCCAGGCACCTTTTGTGTGTGTGTGTGTGTGTGTGTGTGTGTGTGTGTGTCGCCACTGGGGACCTGCCCCCAGCCGCATCTGAGGCTCGGAGCAGTCCTCCTGTGTGTGTCTACCTGCTGGGGGCCTGCCCCCAGGCACACTGTGGAGGCTTGGAGCAGGCACCCCCTCTATGTTGATCTCTCAGACTCTTGCCCTCCCCAGCATGTTGTTCTC
>PVJC01016034.1:0-34235 GCA_004026665.1 Murina feae
TCTGGTCTGGGAGTGGCGGCCTCCATGTTGGCTGGGCTAATTTGCATACAGCCGCTCTGATTGGCTGGTGGGCGTGGCTTACTCCATCTCAGAGAAATGGTTAATTTCAATATTACGCTTTTATTAGTTAAGATTCTCAATTTTCTATCATAAATGGGTTTTTTGTTTTACATTTTTGTGTTTTTTTTTTTAAATAAAAATACATCAACAAAAGGCTGTTTTACCCCTCCTCCCCCCACTCTTGCCTCCCAGTGATTTCCCACCGCATAGGAGAAAGCCTGGGCAGGAGGCAGTGAAACAACTTTCTTGGTGGATAACAGCAACTAAATTCTTTATGAGCAAGTTCTGCTAGAGCAAACTCAGTAAATGAAATAGCAGGAACTGGACATACCCCTTCTATTTTCATGCCAGAAATGTGACTTCAGTTTGAGGCAGCCTGTGTTTTTTGTCATCATTACATAGGTTCAGTGTTTGTGGTTAGCATGAGGACCCTGCTCTTTGTCGTGTCTGTGGGGTGCAAGGAATGATTAAGGTATTGGCATTCAGTTACCTAGAAAATTTGGCAATTCATTATATCATCAACAATTGCTTAGTCCAATCCCAGCCTTCCTTTCAGCTGAAATTAAACCGACTTTCATACTCACCTTGAATTCTGAGAGGCAAAAGCTTTTAAAAGTTTATATCCTGGTGATAAAACCTCTTAGTAGCTTTTATCTCATTCTGGGGAAACCTTTGTGGGTTGTTGTTACTTTTTCGCCATACCCAATCAGTTCTTTTTAGGTCTAGGTTCTCAGTTTCATTAATCTTCTTGTATGAAGAAGAAACTCTTTTCTGATTCCCCAAGGCTTTGCAAAGATAACAAAAAAAATGATATCCACAATTAATGCATGCTTGCCATATGAATCCACTATATTTGCTATCCCATTACAATAGCATATTGGCTGTTTGATTTTTAGAGCATTTTGTATTAATTCACTTAATTCTTCCAATGCTATGAGATCTCTTTCCATAGATGAGAAACAGAAGCCCAGGGAGATCAGATACTTTGCCTCAAAGTCTGGCTCCTGAGACTAAGCTCTTAACTATTACTTTATGGGATTTGCTCCTTAGTATCAGGAACTCGACTAACTTATAATTGCTTCTTTCTCAACTCCCGTGGGCTACAAGCATCGTCAATGTAACATTTAAAAGGGTTATACATTTACATTGCAGAATATCCATTTTTAAAATAACTAAGTAGACCACAGTATGATTTTGGACATAACCAGAAGGAACTCAATTATGAGGACAATATACATTGACTGAAATAAAAGCCTGTATTCAAAAGTTACTTTCTATTTTTGAAATATCCATATATCGATTACAGTTATAACTCAGTTTTCCAGTTGTTTTCATAAACCCAGTTTTCATGTAACATATAATGAATTGCCAACTTTTCTAGGTAACTGAATGCCAATACCTTAATCATCAACATTTATGGTTTTAATGCTTCCAGATGAAAATCCTTTATAAATGTACTAGAGGCCCGATGCATGAAATTCGTGCAAGTGTAGGTCTTTGCAGTCACAGCTGCCAGGATCCCTCCCTCGCAGCTATGGGTGGCTGCCTAGATCCCTTCGTCCCAGAAAGACGTTCAATCTAATCAGCATATTTATTTATTTATTATAATTTATTATTACAAATTATGTACTTCCTTTTCTTTTTTTTTTTTTCCCTAGATACTCCCTGGGTGACCACCACCGCCAGATACTACCACCACCTATGGGCTGAAGATACCCCAATCTATTAAATTCCATAACCCACAAATCCAGCTGTTACCCGACATATCACAAGCTCCATATTTATAAGCCTAGACACTTCCCCCCGCAACCCCTCCCAGGACTTGCCCTTCCTGCCCTCCCTATCTAGGTGGTTTAACTGCACATCTAACCTGAGATTGAAATCATCCTTCAACTCCCCCCCACACACACACACACACAAGCACACTTTGGGCAGGCTGCAGTGTCCCACAGGAAAAGGAGTTCACCATGAGCATCTTTTACAGCCTACCTGGGCCCCTTACTACGCCGGTCGTTTGCCAGCTGCGTGTCTTACCAATTCTTCTTCCCACACCACTCTACGAGGGTGAGACGTGAGCGTGACGGCAGCTTACCGCTGACCCAGGACCTGCCGCCTGCCCAAGGCCCCCAGGCACCTGCAGCATGCCCCAGGCCACCTGCACTGCCGCTGCCCGAGAGGACACTGGGCTCACAACCAAGGAACTTGGTCAGTCACAAAACCCAGCAGCAAAGCCAGGATTTTAGCACAGAGGAAGAATACGGGACTCTGTATATATAATAAAGCCCTCGTTTCTACAACACGCGCTGGGGACGGAAACTCCAACCGGCAACATCTGAATGAAAGTAGACCGCTCAAATAACAGGCATCTGTCAACCACCTTTACAGTGGGAGTTGGTGGCGTGTAACTACCCCCCCTCCCGCCCCCCCCACCAACGTTTCTAGGAAATCTCCCAATCCTGACCACACAGCCTCTCCGGCCCGTGCGGGGAGGAGGCTGCGGCAGGAGTCACCAGGGAGACGCCTTTAACAGGACAGGGTCGAACCTCGGATTCGCCAGGGTCACATTCTGCGTGCCGCCGACCCCAGGAGACACCCCGCGAGTCCCAAGCAACGAGTCCAGGGTCACCTTGACCCCTGCAGAGTGCCAGGCCCAACTTCTGCCCAGGCCAGCTCCGCCCCAGGGGAGCGTCTACAGAACTAGGAGCCTCCATGGCCGCTGCAAGCAGGTGCGAGGAGAGGCGCCGGGAGTTACGGGGCGATCTGAACCGAACGGTAGGCAGAAGCCATGCCCGGCTCCGGCGGCGCGCCTCACTGGCGCACAGGCTCAGACGGCCATTTCTCCTGTCCGGGCCGGCGCGGTGCTACCCGTACCTGCGGGTTATAGGCATGGGAAGCCCATGCTCCCACCAAATTCTGCGTGAAGCCGCTAAACTTGTAGTACATGACGCCCAGTGTCCGGCTACTCGCAGCCGCTGCCTGCGCGACCGCCACAAGCTCCTTTTCTTAATAGCAGAATATAATTCAATGTTAATAACTCAGAGTCACTAATATAAACATTTCTTTTGTATTTTGCAATAGATGTTGATGTGGTATAGCAGGGCAAAGTAGTCTTATCTTCAGGAAATACTCTCAAATTTACTTATCGCTGTCACTAAAGTGTAGTAAAGACTTCAGATGCAAAACTCCCTGGCTGTGTATAACAACAGTTATCACTGACTCAACCTGGCACATAAAAGATATCCAAATATTTCTTAATTAAATGAATCATCTTCACAAAAGTTCTATGGGATAGGTACTATTTTTTTTTTTAATTTCAGAGAGGCAGGGAGAGGGAGAGAGAGAGGGAAAGATCAGTGATGAGAGAGAATCACTGACTGGCTGCCTCCTGCAGGCCCCTCTACTGGGGATCGAATCTGCAACCTGGGCATGTGCCCTGACTGGGAATCGAACCTTGACCCCTAGTTCAGCAGTCACCAACTAGTGGTCTGTGAGGTCTGAAAGATTGGCGACCGCTGCCCTAGTTCATAGGTCGATGCTCAACCACTGAGCCATGCTGGCTGGGCAGGGTAGATACTAATAATATTAATATTAATATTTTACAGATGAAGACATTTGGCTCAGAGAGCTTAGATGTTTTACCTGATGTCACACACAGTAAACAGTAGAGCCAGGATTACAATACTATTGGACTCCAGTATCAGCATTCTTAACTATCATGCCGCAGGGCCACATGAGACAGCCTTTTCCTAAGGGGCTTTAATCATTCCATAGTTAGCAGCTTTATTGAGATTTCATTCACTCATTTAAAGTGTACAACTAAATGGTTTTTAGTATACGTAGAGTTGTGTAACCATCACTACAATCAATTTTAGAACATTTCAACAACCCCAAAAGAAACCCATATCTATTTTCAGACACTATTTCCTATTTCTCCTCAACCTTCCCAGGTCTAGGCAACCATTAATCTACCTTCTGAATCTATAGATGTGCCTATTCTGGACATCTCATAGAAACTGAATCATTCACTATGTATCTTCTCTCACTCAGCACGCTTTCCAGGGCCATCCATGTTGTAGCATGTATGATGAGTACTTCACTTCTTTACACAGTAGAATAAATATTTGGTTGAATACTGTTCTACTGTGAAGCTATACCACATTTAACTATTATTCATCAGCTGGTAGACATTGGGTTGATTCCACTTTTTCTATGCTCCTTTACTTTCTAAAATAAACTTTTTATTGAGACACAAAATTTAAAAAGTATACAAACCTTAAGCATGCAGCTCAGTGAATTTTTACAACATGAATACATTTAGGTAAACACACCCCAGTTCAAGAAACAGACCACAGCCAGAATTCCAGAAGTTTCTCTTGTGTCTTTGTTTAAGTTGTTATACCTATTCAAAGATAACCACTTTTCTAACCTCTGCCACCCATAACCATAGATCAGTGTTGCCTATCTTTGCATTGTACATAAATGGATTCACACACACTGTGTGTGTGTGTGTGTGTGTGTGTGTTTGGCTTCTTTCATTCAAGATATTTTTGCTACTCATCTATGTTGTGTTTTGAATTTGCTCTGTACATTACTATATAGGACTCCATTGTAAAATTATCTGACAATGTAACGTTTTATTCATGACACTTGGTTTGTTTTTAGTTTTTTGCTATTGTGAATAATGTTGCTATGAGCATTCTTATACATATGTACTGATTTCTGTTGGGTATATATCTAAAAATATAACGACTGGGTTATGGAATAAGAACCTTTTCAGCTCCATTATGTATCATACAACAATTTTCCAAAATGGTTGTACCAACTTATACTCCTACTTAGGGTATAAGAGTTCTAATTGCTTCACATTCTCCACTAATATTTGGTATTGTCAGCTTTAAAAAAAAATAGCCATTTTGGTAGATTCTAAATGCCAAGGATACTACATAGTAGTATCTCATTGTGGTTTTAATTTCCATTTTGCCGTGGACTAATAATATCAAGCACTTTTCATATAATTTTGACCACTGGCTATCTTCTTTTATGAAGTGCCTGTCCAACTCTTTTCATATTCTTGATAGGAGTCCTTTAATGGATATAATTGACAAATATGTTCTCCAACTCTTGACTTACCTTTTAATTCTAAGTTATCATTCTTCTCCAGCTAAAGAAATCTTTGCCTATCCCAAGGTCATTAGGTTAACTCTTCTATGTTATCTTCTGGAAGTGTTAACACTTCAAGAAGTGTTACTATTTTACTTTTTCACATTTAGATACGTGAGTCACATGAAATTGATTTTTATGTATAGTGTAAAATAGGAGTCAAAGTTCATTTCTTTCCATATGGATAGCCAGTACCATTTACTGATAAAAACATCTTTCCCTCACTACACTGTAGTGACATCTCTACTGAAAATCAGGTGATCATATATGTGTGGGTCTGTTTCTGGATTCTCTATTCTGTATCTCCGTTAGTAACCTTTGAGCATAACCTTACTAAAATTCCATGTCAGTTTAATCTTTCACATTTAAATTAATAATAATTTCCACTGAGCACTTACTTTTTGTCTGGCACAGTTCTAAATGCCAAAGGTTATCTCACTTAGTCTTCTCCACAATTTTAAATTAAGTGTTATTATCTCCATTTTATAGATTAGAAAATGCGAGGTATGGAGAGGTTAATTTTTTTCTTCTGAAATATAGACTCTGCCTCTTCTTATTTTGTTGTCATCCTATCTACTTTTATGGAAAAGCATCAGTAGCATATGCAACTTTTGGCAGTCACTGCTAATATCTTTAAAGCTAGATTGTGTTTTTGCAACAACAGGCATAAATGGAGCTTTGTTCCTTTAGCTTTTCTTATACTCAGTATTTTGGAACTGGAAGATATCTGAGAAACTGTCTAGTCCAAACACCCTATAGCCGAGGAAACCACAGACATGTCCAAACTTACATGATGCAGTAGAGGCAAAGATGAGACAAGAGCCCTGCTCCTACCCCAGTGCTCTTTCTGGTATACCACAACTGCCTCTCCTCATGCAATGAGCATGTTGGATCACTGAGACTTCTTAACTGGCTTCCAAGTTTACCTTGGTGCCAGATACATGAGGATGCCTGACTGGTGGGTGCCAGATTATCTTGGCTTTAATGAGGAAGGAAACTGGAACCAATCAGCAGAGCTGGAAGGAGATGAACAGGCCATAGTCCAAATTTGGTTTAACAAGGTGCACTGAGACATCCATGAAAAAAGAGAATTTCCGAAGTCCAGACCCCACAGAAATTAGGCTAGAAGATTCAAATGGAACATAGGAATAAGACTTAGAGGGGTGGAGCTGTCTCTCCACTTAATCTTTCCACTTAGATTCTGTGTCCTCAAAACAGGAACTCACTGGCAAGCATCCCAGAAGCCCACTTCCATGCCAAAGGACTCGCATGACTATTCAGTTACTTGGATTTTTCGAGTCAAGGTACAATTCAGTAAAAAATTATCACACTACAAGGACAGTTAAAACTGTTCCCTTACCAATGCCCCAGATGAATGAAGAAGACATGCACTTCCTTATGAGCTGACGGCTCTACAGAATTTTCCATTTCTCTTCCCAGGTTCATTATCAAGGGCCATACTACAAAAATAAGGTTTGTCTCAGATGAAGTACTTGGGTTGCCTTGCATTTGCCTGAGGTCAAAATGCCCTCTGACATAGAGACTGCAAAAGGAAAAATCAGCGCTTCAAAACCTGGATTAGAAATGACTTCACAAAGAAGAGGAGAGTAGGAGGACTAGCATTTGAAGCACTGGGCATCATGAAGGTGTCAGAGACAAAACCCAGAAATGGATCCAGGTATAAAATTGACCTGACATGGAATTTTTCTTTTCCAAAAATCTATGGAAGATTTATCAAGAGTTCTCTTCTAGAACACAAGGAACAGATTTTAAACATAGTTTCTTTTAGTTAAATTAAATGTTGCATGTAGACCTTATTTTTAAGCTACATATTACATGTTTCCAACATCTAATAGATTAAACTTTCCAAATGAAGTTTAAGTTGCCTCTTGCAATGCAGTGTCAATATTCAGGAAGGACATCCCTTGGAACATGGCATATCAGAGTCCAGCTTGCTGAAGTGGATGAACCAAAGAGAAGTCTCTCCCCAGTGCCTGAAGCTTTTGATTGTGGAGCCTATTTCCTACCCAATGATCTAAATGACAAAAGAATAGGATTATGATTCTGTCTTTCTATTCCTTATCAACAGGGTTATGTGAGGTCTTGGGGTGTAAGGCAGGGTTCAGCTAGAGCTAAGGACATGGCAAAATACACTGTGCAAGGTTGGGAGTGGTGCAGAGTACAATGTAACACAATGCTGTCTTTAAGTCACCTCACTGCAGATGCAACAGGAGAAGTAGCAGACTATGTCTCTCATTAGATGTAGAAGCAATGACCTTCAGCTTCTGTCAATATGCAGCAATCCCACTGCCACTGCAGTATACTGACAGCAGAAACAAGGCATGGGCACATCATTCCCTAGAGGGAATTAACCTCCCAACCTCCTGGAAGGGGCAAGTCCTCAGGTGGGAAATCCAGGAAGTAGGCCCAAGGCCTCTTTCTAGCACCTCTTAGGTTTAGACTTTTGAAGGTCAGGTGTTGAGGTGTGGTACCTGGGTGATGCCTTGGCAGCGTGGGGACAGGTCTAAACTTAGGTGGGTCCAGTTTACATTTAATCTTTGTGTCTTTGCATTTTTATATTTAATCTTAATGCCGTGTTCCAAGGGATGCCCTTCATGTTTTCATGTTTTAAGTGTGTCTGATAAAAAAAAAAAAAAAAAAAAAGCAATATAGTTAGATTTATCTGGTTTAACAGTCTTTGGGTTTTTTTACTGCAGAGTTAAATTTAATGTGCTTATATTTTTTGGCACCTTAATATGTACTTTTTATTTGTCCTTCTTTCTATACTTTTTTTCCTTTTGTTACTCTTTCTTTTACACTGAGGTGTTTTTATGTGTTTTCCGCATTCCATTTGCCTCTCTTTCCAAGTTGGGAAGTTATTTACTGTATTTCTATTATTAATCAAAAGACATTTGAAATGTTCATGGCATATGAACATTATACATATACTATATGTATAATATAAAATCTAAAAATAATGCAGAAACTGAATATTAAAAAAGCATATGTACATGTTCACGTTTCAAATTCTGTTCCAAAATTAAACCTTAACATGCCAAATTTTTTTCAAATATTAATGGTTTTTGGCAAAATACCCTTAGCTTGACAATTAAATAGCACTCTAATACTAGAAAAACAAAAATGAGACCTAATATGTATGTTTGACATATTGTATCTACTTTTTAAGATTTCCCTTTTGGCAGGGCCAAAGTGCAAACAGAATTTTTGTCATTTAAGTAAATAAATTGTTTTTTCCTATGACATGCATGAAAAGTACAATAGAGTTTGGTCATTTGTCTTACGTATTTTGGGGGAAATAGAGGGAGCTTCTAGTGGTTCAGTTATAATAGGTAGTGGGGAAGGAGTGAGGCTCAAATATGCCAATCACAGAGCTGGAGGAACAGATGTCAGGAACAAAAGTTATAACACAGCGATCCCATAGTATTGCAGAGGCATGATGAAATGGGCTAAAAGATTTGATTGTGATGACAGAAAGGTACACCAAATTCCAATAAAGCAGACTTTTTTAGGAGAGCATGTGGAGTAGGCTTATATATCAGCATATAAGCCCATATACTCTTACAGATTTAAGCATCGAAATAAAAAGGGCAAGGTAAGAAACAAAAAGGAGTGAACTCTGAAGGTATACACCAGGTTGCTTGGTTAGACTAACTAGACCAAACGTTTTTTAAACACAGGTTTTGATACTCAGGATATAGAGATATCCAAGGCACTCCCTCCACATAGGAAACAAGCAAAAGGGGGAATTAAATCCAGAAGCAACGGTGTTTACTAGTAATGCTGCGTTAGTGACATGAAGTGTGTTGATAGGAACAATCGTGGTTATCCATGGGAATTCAGCCAACACAGAAGTAGGGAGGGTAGGCATTCTAAGCAGAGGGCGAAGGGCAAGGAGAGGCCCAGAGGCAGGATAGCATACAGTGGAAAATACAGAGCCCGGAGTGGCCAGACATCATTAGGGGTGTGTGTGGCGGGGTGTGGGGGGAAAGTGGGAGGTGGGGAAGGTGGGAGAGGAGGCTAATCTTAAAGGGCTTTTATAATGAAGCTCTGCTAAGAAATGTGGACTATACTCGGGTACAACAGATTTTCAAGCAGAAAAGCAACGTGATCTGGTTCTTGTGCATATGTAATAGAAGAGACAACTGGGTAGCAAAGTGAAGAGTAGACAGGAAGAATGAGGGAAACTACTGAAATGGCTGTCATGGTGCCTAGAAAGAGGAATCAAATGTGATTCCAGGATTCCTTTTCTAAAAATCCTTTGGCTGATTAGGTGGCAGGTGATGCCGTTATAAAAGTAGGGAATGCAGAAGAAACAGAGGGGAAGCAAGGTCCCAGCACCCTTGTCTTGGGGCTGGGCATGCCTTTCCTCCCAGCAAACCCCCAATTTGGATCATTGCAACTTTTGCTTCCAAACACTGGAGGTTGAGGGGTTTTGAAGAAAATCCCCCAAACTTGCTAGTAATTCCACCTCACAGCTGGACAGGGTAGCTATTAATGTGTGTTTGGTGGGTTTCTGGTCAGCTCCTTTCCCTGCTCCTTTCAATAATGCCCCTCCCCCTCCACTTCTGCCCTCAGCAGGTGTGAAGACTCAGCAGCAGCAACCATTCCCTAAGACCTCTCATCTCAAAGGAAGAGGTACTCACCCTCCAAGTCTTGGGCGCATTTTCCATTTACACTCTGAATTCACTCCCACCTTCTTCTACAAGACCTTACAAAAATAATCAACTCCTTCCATTCCTATTTTTTCAATGTCTCCTTCTCCAATGTCTCTGATCTCTTAATATAGAAACAAGTCAAAATCACTTCCACCTTAAAAACAAAGGAAAAGCCTCTCCAGCTCCAACTTCCCCTCTGCCTCCAAAGGGGATCAGTCATGACAAGGAACTCTCAGCAGGTGACAAATATAAACATGTGGGGAAGTGACAGAGGTTAGAAATTCTTACAGGCTTTGTTTCTAATCTCTCATTCATGTTCCCTTACCAAAAAGGACTCCCTGAGACAGAGTTCCCTAGTCCATGCTCTTCAGGGAAGGGAAAGCCAGAGAGGCAACAGAAAAAAAAAAAGAGATTGATGCCCCTAGAGCACAGTAGGTACTTTGCATTTCTGAGGTCCCTTGGGCTAGATGATGTCCTTTTACCTGGATAGTAAGTAGGACATATCCTTCTTTCTTCTGAGTAAGATGGCTGCACTCTGAAGGTAAGCAAAAATATGAGCAGGTAGCTGAATAGAGGGGTGTGCTCATTGATTCAGAGATTAAAGCAGCAAGGAGGACAGACAGAGAAGAGGGATGTGACTACGGGTATCTATCTAGCCCAGGCATTCCATCAAGACTTCTGCTAACCTGTGGTTAAGGTGTAAATTCCAATTTCCAGAAAGCCTCAAGGTTGAGTGGATTTGTGTGTTTATTCTTCCACATATTCATCCACACATTCCTTTCCCTTCCTCCACCCCCCCCCCAGTGGTTTTCAGTATATTCACAAAGTTGTGCAACCATCAATACCCTACTTCCAGAACATTTCAGCACCCCCAAAAGAAACTCTAAACTCATTAGCAGTCATTCCTCATTTCCCCCTCTCCTTAGCTCCAATCCTTCATATCGAAGGCCTGGCTAGGATAATCCTGACATGCTTAGTGGCAGAGTGTCATTAGAGAAGAAAGCATTAGAGAAACAAGATGATAGAGAAATGGTGAACATCAATTTTTTATGGGGTCTATTGGAAGCCTGAATAGATAAAAGCTGAATAAAGATCCTTGCCTGTCTGGCTAACAACATCCTTGCTCAGAGATTAGAACACAGCAATAATGCGTATTTAATTGAACAGAATGGGTGGCTATTACACCAGACTCGGATCTCATCTAGTAACAAGAGAGTCGCCATGCCCTGGCCACCAGGGAGGACAAGTCTGGCTATAGACAACTAGGTACCTCAGGTCCCATACAGGCAGAAGAAACTCTATGACACAGGAAATGGGCTCAAACTGCAAAAGCTACAGGACATGGAAGAATATGTAGGATGCTCAGCTGAGAAGTGATTCAGAGAAATGTGAGAGCTGTTACCTAGTATCTGAAGGGTTGTCACATGACAAACAAAACTTGTGTAGGCTTCAAAGGGCATAAATGGGACTAATGGGTGGAAAGTTACAGGGAGACAGCACTATTTTAGGTCATTACAGGGAAGGAGTTCCTAACAGTCATATAATCTTCAGGCCAAGGGGCTGCCTATAGGTAGAGTGTTAAATGCAATCTGTAATTCAGTAATGCTGCAGAGGTCTGAAAACCAGAAGATGGTGTGACAACTCGTGAGGTCAACTGTGAGGTGTGTTGCAAGTAATCTGTTACAGCAATAAAACTGAAGTGTGTGGTTTAACTGTCTTCAGATTCGGGGTTCTCAATATAACACCACTCTTATTCACTTGCATTATTAAGTATTTTCTTGAGCAAAAGTGAAAGACTGTCTGTATTCAAGGTAGCAGCCTGGCTACTGTCATGGGAATGTTCCACTCAAGTGTGCTTATAGGCTACACAAGGTGGAGCATTACCAGCTGGATGTAGGATCCCTTCCAAAGCTGAGATTCAAGGGTAGGGACACCCCCCTCTGTCTTCCAACCTAATCAGGACCTACTAGAGAACAGGTGTCACCGTGTTTCTGCAGAATTTATCTTCAGACTGGATAGTCTCAGTCTCCTACCTATAGGAGATATTGGTAACAAGTTCTGGGGTTACATCTGAACTCTGTAGAAAGGGAGAATGAGGACTAAATAAGCGACACCTGTCTGTATGTTTTATTTTCACAGAACAGTCATTCAGATGATTTCAATGGGGACAAAGAAAAGTCTGACCTTTCTATTTTCTTTAAATAAAAATGGTTATATGTAGAATTGTATCCCGATATATATGAAACCTATATCTTTTTATTAACCAATGTCACCCCAATGAATTCAATAAAAATAAATAAAATGGTTATAGATGATGTAAATATGGCCAGAAAACATTATTTGCTCTTTGAAACATTAAACATTTTTTCCTCTAAGCAAGAATTGACTGAATTGTTAACTAACGGAACCTGAACTTAGCCAAACTCACCCCCATCCAAACTGGAACTGACTTTTACTTTTCAGTTCCCTGGATAAATGGCTTTGGCAGAAACTGCTGTCACAAAGGCCAACTGTAGAAGTGCCACCACAAAAACACTTGACTGACCAACTGAGGCCTTTTCAGATTCTTCCCTGACTCCTTTTCCATGTCCTTTTTCTGCTGCTCTGCCAAATGACCAGATGTTAATTACCCCTCTGGAATGCAAGAATAACTAAGCAGATGGAAGGTATCTAGTCACCTGGTGCAGTGCGCTACTCGGCAGCCCTGTGATTTCTGGCACCTCATAATATTTTTTTATTACAAAATTTTTTTCATTATAAAACTATTATTACCACATTATAAAAATTTGGAAACTAGAGAAAAGAGAAAAATCACTTACGATCCTATCATCCCAATAAAATCACTGTTTGCATTTGGTGCACTGTCTACTTTTCTTCAGGGCTCTCCGGATGTAGTTAATGGACCACATGTATGTAGTTTATTTGCGCCCCACCTCCTTTGAAAAGGATTTGCAGCAGCTTATATAAATACATATCATCAGACAGACAATTCCATGTGGACATACTCCCTCCAAAACCAGCCTGACCTCCTGTCTTCCCGGTTTCTAATATATGGATTTCACCCCCTCATCATCCACGCTGAAACTTTTGCCCCCTCTTGAACTACTACTCTCCCTGAATTCTAACATCCATTTCCATTGATTCTTCTGCTGTGACCCCTTTCTCACATTTGTCCTCCCCCCCCCCCCCATCAATACTGTCACCATCGGTAGTCCAGTTCCTTTTTACCTACTTATATTCCTAAACAATTACAATGTTTTTCCAACTAATTTCTCTGCCTCTACTTTACTCTCTTATCCTTTATCTTGTGCTGCTAAATTGTTTCCCTCACTTACACTGCTCTCCCTGACCCACAGATTGAAAACAATTTTTTTTACTGTCTGACAAAGCATTTTCTCTAGTTGAAAATTTAAAAAAAGTACAATCTGTCCCCAATCTACCTTTCTTACCTATCTGTTACCATCACCCTTGTGAAACATCTGCAGTGATCCTATACACACAAAACTAGGGTGGAGTGAGTGAGGCAGGACATGTGCCAGCTCCCTGGTGTCCATCCCTGCAAGGCAAATTCATTGGGGCCAGCCGAGATGGAGTAATAGATATTAGACCTATCCTCCTGCTATTAACACTATAAAGTGGACAAAATAAATGAAGCAGCTGTTTTCAAGCATTTGATTACAAACAGAGCAGGGCTGTGAACCTGGGGAGAAGGGCAATACAGAAAGTGTGGTCTACTGTCACCTGGCTTTCTGTCCAGGGGCACTTTTCACACTGAGGTTCAGGGGAGTAGAGCTCATGCTGAGGGCCATCTATACCCAAGCCTTTATATGGAGAGATGGCTCAGAATATAAGAAATCAAGCCAGTATTTGCTTTTTTAAGTAAGCTGTTCAAATTTTGGATTTTAAAAATACATTAATTCCTCTAAAATTTCCATGGGGGCTTTCCTCTCTTTATGCTTTATCTTTCTTTCAAATTTCTCTAGTTAAAATACTGAGCTATTTGCCCACGTTTTCAAGGAGGACTCCCATTAAAAGAAGATAAAAGCACTTTGAGGCAATGATGCTTTCTGTCTCTCTGGGTTCTCTCTATTATGCTTAACTGCTTAGTAAAGTAGAGATTAGATGTTGAACCTATGCGGTTTTGCCCCAGTGGAATATGTGAGTACCTTTGCAATGTTTTATAAGACCAAGCCACTGGGCCATCAACACTTGGCTGCAGATTGAAACGCAGGGTGGACATCCATCATATGCAAGCCATACCAGGCCATGTTACTACCAATACCATATTCAAGAATGACTGAAGCCAAAGCAGTCACCCAGACAATACCTAGAGAGGGGCAAGAAGTAGCTAAGACTTAAGCAATACATACTGGGGAGATATTAAAATGGGGCTTGGTAGAATTTGCTCTTCTCACCACCACCTTCACTTTCCCTTTCCCCTATCGTAGTTTTCAAAGGCTGCTGCCTCAAATCCCACCTTTTCCTGCTTAGCTCCATCCCAAAAGATTGTTGACATAGTCCCTAGCAACTGCCTTTTGCAATTTGCTGAACAGCTGAAGACCTACTGGGAACAGTGCAGGCTTCTCCAGTTCACTTGAGGGACGTTCCTCAGGGCAGGTGTTCCTAGCAACCATTGCTGAGCATGCCTTTTGAGAGCACACCTTGACGCATCCCACCTGTTCAATTCAGGCAAAGAGGCCTATGCTTCTCCTAAGCAGAGCCTCCAAGGCCTTCTTTTTTTTAACACATCCCACCCAAACTGGAACTTCCTGAAGGCCAAGGCCTGGAATTAGCTATTCTGCCCTCTCTGCTGCCTCTTCTGAGGCCAAGAAGGATCCTATAGAGAGGACATTTCTTATTCCCATCCTCACCAGAGTCACCACAGGAACACAATCCTTAGGTCACATACTTGTGTAGCCTCAGAAGCCTATGGCAAGTTCAGGAACAAGGAAACCTCAGCCTGCACATTGCACTGTCTGGTGAATACACACCAGCCAGGCTGGCCACAAAGGTATGCACCCTATCTGTTACCCAGAATGGCAGAGACATTTCTATCCTACCATCAGCAAGTAGCTTGCAGGAGAGGGCATCATCAAGGTCTCGGGCAGTTGATGGATCAATGGTGAAGATACAGTCTTTTCTAGGAAAGATTGAAGATATGATTAGTGATGCCACAAATAACAGAAACTTTACCCACTGTAGTATAACTTTAAAGAACAGTTATTTTGAAAACGTACAAATAGTAGGCACAGTGAAGAGTAACTCCTGTATTGTCTCTTTGAGGGGGAGTCTTCAGTAAAATGTGAGACTGGAGAGAGACAAAGGGGGAGACAGCAAGGCTCCATATGGTCTCTGTGTCTCCTTCTTCCTCTCTGTGAATTGGCACCTATTTCTTCTTGACCCTGAACAGGAACAGGTGTGAGAAGGTGGAAGTCAGGCAGCATCCATGAATAAGGCTGCCCAAGAAGAGCTGTCTGACAACAGGGACAAGTCTCTGGTAAACAACTCTCCAATCATCAGTTCTTACTTTTGCTTCCCTCTTCCTCAGTGGTTCATGGGAACCTATCCTTCAAGGATCTATGGAGGAAAATTTAGTGTTTCTATCTTCCAAAAAAGGGGTGTGTTAAAAAATAGATCAACTAACTTGTTATGATATGGGACAGGGGACCCAAGAGTAAGTTTTGCAAAAAAACTTCAGGCCATACAGTTAGGCTGCAACTCACAAGTGTATATGGAATGAATGAATGCTGATAGGAAGATGAAATTTAATTCTGACACAACAGTAACGGGCTCTAAATTGTTTAGAATCTTGAAGTTGATTCACAAAGCAAAGGAAGAAATGTCTGCTTCTTGGTTCTTTTTGTATGCCCCATAAAAGCAAGCAATATGTTTTATATGTACTGAGTATCAATAAATAGTTGAACTGAAATTGAAATGTCAGACTTGATGGTGGGAATATTTTAGTCCTTTCATTATAAGAAGCTGGAAGAACATCCCTCTAGTCAAAATAAAAAAGAATACTCTTACTCTTTATAATACTTTAAGCAATACAAATTAAAAAAAAAGAATTAGCACCTGAGTAGAAAAAAAAATCATATAGGGGGCACAGTTCATTGGTTTACTTGGAGCATTGACTAGGAAGCTATGTTTTCTTAAAATTAAAAATCTCTGGGTGATTTGAGACTTTTATGTCTATGAATGAATGATAATTCCCACTAAAACATTTCCAGCCTCAAATTGACCCAGCCATATGCAACAGAGTAAAACTATAAGTCTTCAATTTTTAGTCTGTCAGTGCCTTCTTTGATAGGATCCACAAATTGTTTCTGAGAAAAACCTTAGACTAACCTGCAAGCTCTCAAACCAATTCTTTTCTACTTAAAAAAAATCTGCTCTTAAGCCAGAAACATAAAAGTCTAAATTAAGACAACTCTGAGGACTAGTCCTCAGGAAAGTTTGCTGGAAAAGCATACCATCCAATTTTTGATCAAGGGTCGGCAAACTACAGTGAGGCCAAATGGGACTTCACTTGTTTTGAATGGCCTGAAAGCTAAGAATGTTTATTGAATTTTTAAGTAGTTGAAAAAAAATCAAATAGAAGCATATTATTGCATGACATGTGAAAATTACATGAAATTCAAATTTCTGTATTCATAAATGAAGCTCTATTGAAACAGAGCCACCGTTTTTCAGTACAATGGCAGAGTTGAATAGTTATGACAGGACTATATACTTAACCTATATCTATCTGGCTCTCAGCAGAGTTTGCTGCCCCCTGTTATGTTGTGTGTGTGTGTGTGTGTGTGTGTGTGTTTTATATTAAAAGTTTTTAAGGAAACTTAAAGATGAGATGCATCTTGGGCAGCGGCAAGATGGGGTAGATATTCTGTGTCTGCTGGCCCATTTTAGATCAATGTTTCCCAATGTGTCAAGTAAATTTTCTAATTTTTTAAAAAGGTCCTGTGATTAAATCTGTTCACGAAATGCTGGGCCAGTTTCTTACTTTTAGAATTTTTTTAATTGAATTTATTGGGGGTGAGATTGGTTAATAAAATCACACAGGTTTCAGGGGTATAATTCTACAATACATCATTTGTATATTGTATAGTGTGTTCACCAACCCAAGTCAAGTATCCTTCCATCACCATTTTGCAGGACTTCGCAGAGCCTTCAATATGCTGGGATTGTACAGTTCTTGCCTCACTCTTTTGATCTTGGCACTTTTTATTGCAAGCATCTCCCAGAGAGGCAAGGTCCTCAGGACAGCACTCTTTGAGCAATGATGGACTGCACGGGCCTCCAGTGGAGGCCTTGTCCCACAAGCCTACCCTAAGAAACACTGCAAGAAGTCAACCAAATGGCTATACTGTTCACTGCAGGAAAGCTGATTAGAGCCCTGTTCTTTTCATCACTCAGTGTCTCTTCTATGAGGGAAGTCCAAGCAGTGCAAGGACTCACTCTTCTCCTGAGTTGATGGTTGGTTTGTACCTTACAGACATCTGAATTTCATCCTTTTAGATTTCCCTCTCTGCTTTGCCTGTCAGGAAGTTCAGAAAAACATTTGTGACTTGCCTTTAGAGGATCTTGTTTATAGTTTAAACTTTGTGAACTAACCTTTATCCTAGCTGTGCCTAATTTTTCTATGCATACATTCCTTTTGCCCCATGCCTTAATTTTAAAAATTTCACTGCACTGTATGTATAATGGCAAGCTGCCTTAAATCATTTTTTAAAACCACAGGGTATAAATAAATAAATAAATAAATACTGAGAGGATGCGAGAAGAAAGAGACATTCAGTATAGGCTATTAAGAAAACCAACTTCTAAATCTTAGCTATGGTAAATTGTGCTGCTATGAACATAGGGATGCATATATTCTTTCTGATTGGTGTTTCTGGTTTCTTGGGATATATTCCTAGAAGTGGGATCACTGGATCAAATGGAAGTTCCACTTTTAGTTTTTTGAGGAAACTTCATACTGTTCGCCACAGTGGCTGCACCAGTCTCATCCCCACCGGCAGTGAACAAGGGTTCCTTTTTCTCCGCATCTTCTCCAGCATTTGTCGTTTGTTGATTTGTTGATGATAGCCATTCTGACAGGTGTGAGATGGTACCTCATTGTTGTTTTGATTTGCATCTCTCATATGATAAGTGACTTTGAGCATGTTTTCATATGTTTCTCAGCCTTATTTATGTCCTCTTTTGAAAAGTGTCTATTTAGGTCTGTTGCCCATTTTTTGATTGGGTTGCCCATCAGCAGATGAGCGGATTAAAACACTGTGGTACATCTACACAATGGAATACTATGCTGCTGTAAAAAGGAAGGAACTCCTACCATTTGCAACAGCATGAATGGAACTGGAGAGCATTATGCTAAGTGAAATAAGCCAGTCAGAGAAAGATAAATATCACATACTCTCACTCATTTGTCGATTACAATGAACAACATAAACCAATGAAAAAAAACTGATGTAGTGACAGAGAAGCATCGATCAGATGCTCAAAACTCAGAGGGAAAGTAAGGGAGGGTGGGGGTGAGGGGAAGAGATCCACCAAAGGACTTGTATGCATGCGTATACGCATAAGTGATGGTCATGGACAACGGGGTGAGGGTGAGGGCAGAAGTGGGGAGATGAGAGGACATTGGGGGGATAAGATCACATCTGTAATATCTTAATCAATAAAGGGAAAAATTGAAAAAAGAAAAAAAAAAGAAAACCAACTTCTAGCCCCGGCTGCTTTGACTCCGTGGATAGAGCATTAGCTTGCAGAATGAGGAGTCCTGGGTTTGATTCTGGTGAAGGGCACGTGCTCGGGTTGCAGGCTCAATCCCCAGTAGGGGGCATGCAGGAGGCAGCCAATCAATGATTCTCATCATTAATGTTTCTCTCTGAAATCAACAAAAATATTTAAAAAAAGAAAAGAAAACCAACTTCTAGATAAAGCTCACAGAGCTCCCGACAAGTATTTGTACTTTATCAATGGACTCCAATTTGTTCTCTCACTATAGAGAATTGAGAGAAGCAAGGGAACAGTGAGTGACCCTGACAAACCCCAGGCCTCAGTGCTGAGAGCCAGTGATTTAATCTGTTGTCATCGCCACAATTACGAATTAGCCATGAGGGCTCCTTCTGATTGTGGGCCACAGTAGCTGGGAGCTGCTGGCCTCAGCATTTGGGAGCCCAGCACCATGGGGTGGTGTACTGTGCAGCTGCTACACTCTGTTAGCATGCTTCGGATTTTACTGGCTCCTGTTCTGGAAGGCTTTGGCCTCACAACCTGCAGGGAGCGGCCTGGCCTGCCAGCTTCTAGAACCTGCAAGACCGAATATTTAAGGAGTTCTGCAACAATGGTTAGAAAGAAGCTAACCCTGACCCACAGAAAATAAAGTGCCAGGTGGGGGAGGGAAAGAATGAGACTCCAGTTCATGAGGCTGCAGAATTCCAATTCAGAGCAATGTTATGTAACCAAACTTCTGAAAGCACATGACTGAAGGGCTCAGTATAACTTTTTAATGTGACAGAAAACTTCTAATATTATTTTATACAAAGCCATTGACCTGGGAAAAGAACACATGAAGAATAAATAAAAGCCTTCCATAAGCCCTTAAGACCTGGCCAAGAATCCCAGGATATCACAAAAGCATAGAAAGAACTTCTGTTCCTCTATCACTCACACACTCTTCCTCTGACCTTGCGTCCTCTTCCTCCTCAAGGTACCAACATCTCCATTCATCTCCTTGCAGCTGGAACAGCTGTCTAGTCTCTACAGCAACTTTTACTCACCACTTACTTTGTCACTATTGACCTCACTGAATTTTGGCTATGGCCCGTTATCAGAGCACATAAATTGTTCTCCCCAAGGCCAGTGCTGCCAGATTCATCATCTTTTTGTTGTTGTTAATCCTACCCCAAAGATATTTTTCCATTGATTTTTAGAGAGAGTAGAAGGGAGGGGGAGAGACAGAGAGAGAGAAACATCAATGTGAGACACATCAATTGGTTGCCTCCTATATATGCCCCACCTGGGACTGAGTATCTAGCCTGAAACCAAAGTATATACCCTTGATTAGAATTGAACCTCTGACCCTTGAATCCGCAGGCCAACACTCTAACCCAGGAGTGGGGAATGTACAGCCCACGGGCCTTATAAGACCCACAAAATCATTTGGTCTGGTTCTGCCAAGGCATTACGCTGAGTTAATTAAATGTTTGACCAAATACAGCAGGTTAATTTTAAGTTGGTAATTTTGTATGGCCAGAGAATTATGTTATAAATATCCAAATGGCCCTTGGCAGAAAAAAGGTTCCCCAACCTCCCTGCTCTAATCACTGAGAAGCCTAGCTAGGGCCAGATTCATCATTTTAAAGCATGCATCTGGTAAAAACAAAACAAAACAAAACAAAAAACATTCAGCAACTCCTTACTGAATAAAATAGAAATTTGGCTTAGAATTTGAAGCCTTTCAGATAGGGCCCAACCTATATTTTTCCAGTTAGACTGCACACTCCCAACATGTATATTTTGTGCCAAACTTCTCTCTATGCCCTCTGGTCTCTGAGACATTGTTCGTTATGTCCCCAACACTGGGACATTTCCTCAGCAATCTCCAATGTCTAAGAACTACAAGGCTTTTAAAGGCCTGGCTGCAATGCCATGTTTTGTTTGTTTGTTTGTTTTTAATATTTTATTGATTTTTTTACAGAGAGGAAGGGAGAGGGACAGAGAGTTAGAAACATCGATGAGAGAGAAACATCGATCAGCTGCCTCCTGCACACTTCCCACTGGGGATGTGCCTGCAATCAAGCACCTGCCCTTGACTGGAATTGAACCCAGGACCCCGCAGTCCGCAGGCCAATGCTCCATCCACTGAGCCAAACCAGCCAGGGCATGCAATGCCATGTTTTTATCTAGGAAACCTTTGTGGCTCCAGAGTGGAAGCTGCCTCTTCCTGCCTGCCCTGCCCAAACCTGTGACCTGTCTCTCTCCAATAACACTGGTCATGGTCCCAGCATGCTGATGTTACTTATGGATATGTCTTATTGCAGTGACAAGGCTAGAAAGTCTTCAAGGTCTGCTGTAATATTGGCCTGTCCCTGTACCTCTTGCAGCATACTGAAGACACACATGTAATTGAATAGTTGATGGATAAGTGAATGAAAAAATGACGCAAGGACTCTCTTTAGCATTTTTCCATTCAATTTTGCCACTACTATGTCTTCGGAAATACGTTTAGGATTAGAACTCATGACCTCTTGGCATCCAAACCTGTGGTCACACCGCAGTGTTATTGTTTCCAAGGGTGTCCTTTTCTGTATTTATCCCATATGCTTTTCTCATAAAACAGGGTTTATACACTGTGGTTCAGGAACCATTTGTAGACTAACAAAATTTATAGAGGCCCTCCTACGTCCGTGACTCTGGGTTTGTCTCCTTGCTAGCAAGCAATTCTTCTGAGAGGATTTGGGTCAGTGGTGGTGAATGGGTGAAAAGGAATGGAAAATTTTAAGAAATAACCTTAAGAAAATAAAGAATAATTTTTTACTTGAATATTTAGATTAGATAGTATTGGAGTTTATAAAGAAACCAGAAATTTTTAAGTAAACTGCAGCAGAAAAAAGTAGCTAATGAGCTAGAGGACTCCATCCATGGTAACATGTCCCTAAGGAATGCCAAGTGGAGAGCACTGTCAAGTCAGCTGTTGAATTCACCTGCACTTCCATTTCACCTTGACTTTCCTCAGGACTGGGCTGGCCTCTCCTCTTGCAGGCAGAGGGAGTTGAAATTATCATTCAAATCTCAGTCTGCCTCCTTGGTGTGGTGGGGCTGGACTGTTTATTTTTTCTGATGGCAGCTGTGGATATGGTAACACTCTTTCACTCAGTTCTATTGCCACAACAAATGTTAACAAGTCTGACACAAATCACAGATTTTTCAGAGTAGAAAAAGAGTCTATGTAAAGCAAAAACAAACCTTGGCTTATCTGTCCTCTCTGTCCCCCAAGTGATAGCTGACACATATAAAGCATGGAGTGAGCAGAGAGAAATGATGCAATGCTCTGGGCAGGCACTTTTCATCTGAGCAGGGGTTTTCATCTAGGGTCTACAAAACGTCTATCTCAAGCATTAGCAAAATCCTACACCAAATGGTTACTTTTGAAATGACAGTGGTGAGACTGAATCAGAACTCACCTCCCTGGTTGCATTCGTTTACTCATCTCCTCTGAACCTCTTTTATACTTAAAAAAAAAAAAAAAGACATTCTAGACCAGAGGCCACAGTACAAGGGTGGTCTGGTACTGTGGGAGCCCAAGACTATGGCCCAGTCCAGGAAAGCCATGGTTTAAATTCAGAGACTATGCTACTTTCGTCCTCTCAATTTTCATTTTGAAAAATGTCAAACTTTCAGGAAAGTTGAAAGAACAACAAAATGAACATCCATATACTTCTCATCAAGATTCATCAAATGTCAATACTTTGCCATATTTGCTTTATCTTCTTTCTCTCTTCATTTAGCAAGCTTTTAAAAAGCATCTTGACTATTTAAAATTACACTGCAGAGATCATGATACTTCTCCATACTTTATCATGCGTTTTCTAAGAATAAGAATATTCTTCTACAAAACCATGATACTGTTTAGTGAGCAGAATTAGAAAATACTGGGTTAAGTCATATGAAATTGCTAATAGTTGACTACTTGTGGCTTAAAAATTGGCAATTTCATGTGGTTCAACTTAACATACTGCTAAAAAATCATGAATTCATATTGGTATCTTCAACTGAAATATAATTCTACAGAGTTCTTCATTATCTTCTCCAATTCTATATTTATATTTTTAGTCTCCCAGTAAAAACATCAGCTACCAATAACCTCATATTCAAAGTAGTTTCAGAATTTTATTAGTGTTATGGAGGCAACATTTGCAAGAATAAGACCACCGACTCCAATTAGGTCTTAAGCAGCAAGCGAGGATTTATTGAGCTGGTCAGCTGGTCTGCAGCGCCAGCCCCCACCGAAGTGAGGACTGACACTACAGCTCCGACCAGATGCAGAAGCAAGCTTTTATTCACAAAAACCACAAAAAGGTGACACACAAAGTTCCTTGCTCTATTGCTCAACACAAGATACAGACTCATAAGTTTTGGCTGGAGCATGACTATTTTCCTTATCTTTAGCAGTAGCAGTAAGTCCTACTGAGCTGCAAACGATCAGGGGTAAGTTGACCTTTACAATACCACTAGCATCAAAGAACTTATTAAATATACGATGTCTTTGGAGTTTTATCCTTAGAAAACGGTCCCTAAGGGTATATAGTCAAAGTGGTCAAATATACAGCACCCCAAAGATACTTGATTTAATTATTATTTTGGAATGTGGTGATGCTACATACTTGATAAACATTAGAACCATTTGTTTTTGTTCGATGTCAATTTTAAAGATTACGCTTTTACCTCCTTTTAGATTTAATTTTATTGTTGAATATTTAAAACATTTAAGTTGTTCAAAGTTAAAATGAGTTTTATTCTTGTCTCTTTTCTTTTACTTCAATCCTACCCATTCCGTATAGATAACTATTTTTATCATTTTATCATTTTTTAATCATGTTTATCATTTTATCTTTTCTTTTTTTATATACATTATTTCTTATTTTCTCTTCTGTCCCACACAAACAGTTGAATACTATAAATTATCTTTGGCAACTTGCTTTATTGTTATTTACTTAACAATAAATCCTGGGAATTACTCTATCAGTTCAGGGAACAGAATCATAGAATCATCAAAGCTGAAAGTTCCTTAGAGGTCACCTTCATCCGAATCTTATCCCCAAAATGCCTACAAACCAAAGTCCGTCAGGCAAGTCAGCTCATCTCTTGAATACCTGGGACAGGGGTGGTGGAATTCATTGCCACATTAGGCTGGCCATTTAATTTTAGAGAACTCTAACTATTAGAAAGTACCTTCACACTCTGAATTAAAATCTGATTCTGAGGAACTTCATAATTCAGCCCTTTGTAGCCACAAAGAATTAGTTATCTCCCTCTTTCATCACGCAGTACTTCAAACATGACTTTCCCCAAGAAGTAGACCCCCTTCCTTGTTTTAAATTGTTTATACCTGTGTGTAATAATTATCACTCTTTTCATACATTTTTACTTATTTTGTACCCAGACCAAATCAAATTTGTAGGGATATGTAAAGCATCAGTATGAAGAAGGCATCAGAGGTCAAGAGGAACAAGGCTAAAATTCTTTCATTAAGTATTTACTGAGCATCTACTGCTTGCTCTAGGGACACATTTGATTATTATTATCCACTTATATTCTAGTGGGAGAGGAGATGGAAAATAAACACTAAGTGCTGAGGAGGAAAAGAAAGAAACATTAGAACAGAGCAAGAAGGGTTTGAAGTACTGATTACAATTACAAATAGGACAGTAAGGGCAGGCCAATGATCTGAAGATGACTTGAAGGATTTGAGGAAGTGATCCATGGCTATATGGGGGAAGAAAGACTTGGGCAAAAAGAAGAGTTGGCCTGGCTGGTTTGGCTCAGTGGATAGAGCATCAACCTGCAGACTGAAGGCTCCCAGGTTTGATTCTGGTCAAGGGCACATGGCCGGGTTGCAGGCTCATCCCCAGTAGGGGGCAGGGGTGCAGGAGGCAGCCAATCAGTGATTCTCTCTCATCATTGATGTTTCTCTCTCTCTCCCTCTTCCTTCCTCTCTGATATCAATAAAAATTTTTGAAAAATGAAAGAAGAAGAAGAGGAAGAAGAGGAGGAAGAGGAAGAGGAAGAGGAAGAGGAAGAGGAAGAGGAAGAGGAAGAGGAAGAAGAAGAAGAAGAGCAGCAGCAGCAGCAGCTGGTGCAAAGATCCAGAATCCATTAAGTTAGTTTCCCGGAAGGCAGTGAACTATACTGGGCACAGTTGAACCAAGAGTGTTTATATGTGGAGCAGAAATGGCTTGGCCTCTACACGCTTTTGCTTCCTGCTTTAACCTAGGCTTGCCCAAGAGAGCAAGAGCAGCCGAGTCCCAATGCACCCACAAAGTCTTTCTGTCTTTTCTCAGCTCTCACTGAACATCTCTCTTTCTTTTAATCTCTTGCAGTAGGGTTTTCCTATGACCCAGATTTAAAATATCAGATTGGAGTTACTTTAAGACAGGCTATGAGAATACTAATTAATATAAATTAAATTTTAAAATTGGACAAAATGAGGTAGCAGTAAGCTTCCAGAAAATACTCCCACAGAGGGATCAAATTTTTAAGCCCCTAAATATCTTTATAGAGTTAAGTTTAAGCATGAAACGTTCTATACAATGTACAAAATCTTCACAGAGAATAAACACATTAGAGGTCTTCAATATATGGGAAATACTTTAAAATACTTTTTTTTCTACCTCCTACAAATCACTTCTTGAGAAAATAAAATTATAATAGTAATGGGTATTATTTTTTACTCTCATTTTGTGAATGGGGAAACTGAGGCTCTGGGAAATTAAGTAACATGCCTAAGATCACAGAGCTGTAGAGCTCTGATTTAATGGGACAGGAATTCAAAAGAGTAGGTGTTAAAAGAAGTAGATTAGACCAAGAAGTTTTATTTCAATGGAAGTTGACAACTCTTCTAATTACCTGTAGTTCCAAACGTTATATTAAGATTTAAACATCCCAGAAACATTTTGGCAGTAATAATAATAATAGCCAAAAATTTCTTTCAGGACAAGTTTCTCTATTATTAAGTTGGCAATGACTTAATTTTAAGGTACCAAATCCAAATCTGACAACCTTTTGCTTTGAACATGAAAAGCCATATACAGAGTTCTGATATAAAATTTATTCAAAGTGGACATTCCTTAGTTTGTCAGAAAAAGTTAAGTCCCAAGTACTTTCTTTTGGAATGAATATACAAAAATAGGAAAAAGTAGCTTAAAAAAGAATATGCATAGAAATATTTTCACTTAGATATACTATACTTTTAAATTTGCTATGCAATTTCCAGAAGCAACATAGTCAATATGTAAAAATAAAACAGAAATTGTAACCAAAGTTTAATGACTTTATCAGAGACTTAAACACAATGGAGTAAAGGCCAGTATGTAACAGACTTAAATTCTAGTAGGCAGAATTAAGAACAGTCACAAAGTCAAGGAATTAACTATGTCTAGACATGGCTCCTAGATTTCTATTTGAGGAACAGTATTTTTTTTCTCATCCTTTGAATTCCCAAACTGGGAATTCAGAGCCTGCTGTTGAAAGGATCATCATCCTTAATTCTCAATCCATTTATCAGGCTAAAATGCAAATGTTAAGTGATGAATACATTTCAACAGCCCTGGAGCTCCAAAGAGCCTTCTCAGGAACATGCTGAGCTAACTGGGGAAGGGTTAAGCCACCTCTATTTTTCAGATCTGAAAACAGTTGTTCTGATATGAGAAGAATCATTACAATGGTGCCAGCTCTCTTCTATAAAAGCTATACACGTATTTTGCACAACTGTATGATTGTTATGGCAACCATAAAAATGGAACTATCATTCTTCAAATTACACACTTCCCATACTGGATTATCTACATATATTTGTTCTTCTACATTACCCAGAGTTGCTTTTCAGAAAGTGCTATGTTTGTCCTATAGATGTTTAGGAGCAAGATAAAGTGGTCTCTTTCAAAGAGAGATTCCACAACAATGAATCTTTCAAAAGCCTAACTCTTCAAGAATTCTAGGGCTTCCTTGTCAAGGCTTTTAATCCTGTGGTCACTGGGAGGCCTCGAAATATTCCCTCTGGGAGGTAGAGGAACTGTCTGGAAAATGTATTCCCAAATGGTTGTTTCTTATTAAAAGGATGATTAAAGCACCATGAATGGGCTTAATAGACCTTGCCCAGTTCTGTAAAATACTGAGAACATTTACTAGAGTCTCAGTTTAGTGAGGTGAAAGACTTGTTTGAGAGACACATACAAGCATTTTAGCATTTTAATTAAAATTACTGCTGAAAATAACAACTTGAATATATCCAACAATAAATGCCTAAATAAGTGTCAGCTGTATTTCAGAATGATCAGGGACTCGTTATTATTACGTTGGCTAACATGAGAACTCTGTAGCTTTTAACAGAAAAAAAAAAAGTGAATTCTTTCTTCTCATTAATGGGGAAAGCCACGTCTAGTCTTGTATGTCTTTTAAAAGTTCACTTTGGAGCCAAAATTCTGTTTTCATTATTCACAGAGTTAATTGTATAGTTTTAAAAACAACAACAACAAAAATCCAACCAGGCCAGTAGTGACTTCCTAACTGATTTTAATATTAAATACTTAGATTTTGAGATGAAAATGTGTTCACAATTACTGCTCCAAATAAGGCACTGAAATTCATCTAAGTTTCTTTTCTCAAAAACACAAACAAAAACAACAAAAACCCCCAGAGTCTCCCTTTGAGGTGGGCAGGGGAAGTCAAGCTCTAATAGCAGCACAGCACCCTGCTCCCTTGGCTGCAGAATGTATTGAGTGAAACAAAGAACTACTTTTCCCTCCCACCCCATCTTCAGGAGTGACCTGGATGGCCCATGTACAGTTTGCACCTCTTCCTGTATTTCTGGGGTCAAGTCTCCCAACATATTTCCTCTATCTCAGTCCAATCAACATCACCCAGTCCTTACCAAGCCTTGGACTGGTCCTGAACTCATAACCCCACCCTCTTTTCCTACAGAAGCTCTTGCCAACTCAACTCCCGTCTTCTCTCCTCACCTGCCTTTCAGATTCATCAGCATTTGGTTACAAGAATGACGTTCCTAAAACACAGCATTAATTATGCTTCTTTCTCAAAAACCTTCACTAACTTTCAGCTATCTTGGCACTCAGAATCCTCTATGCTCTGACTATTCTTCCCTTGTTAAGATGATACCTTCATTAACATGGGCCCTTAACAAACCAGTTCTGCTAAATGTCCTGATTCAGTGATTCATGTAGATTCATCATCTCTCCTAGACTTTATTTTCTTTGAAGGACAAAATAAGGCTCAGAGGAGTTAAGTAACTCACCTAAGAATGTATACCTAGTGTAAGAGGGAGTGGGGATTCATACCAAATTTGTCTCTTAAACCTACTTCTTATATTTCAGCCCTGTGATATTAGGGTAATTTAAAAATTTCAAACTCCTGGAATAGAAAAAGAACCAGTGAACACAGCTCTTGTAGACTGTTACCTGTCTTGACAATCCCTCTTCCAAACCAGCATGGAACCCAAACCAGGACAAACAGACTATGGGCCCAGAATTTCAAATTGGGACTGAGAATGGGAGAGGGAGATAAGGAGGAAAGCATGTGAGGAGACAAGAGGGGAAGAGAAATCAGGTTCCCTCTGAGGGGGTGTGGTAGCTGTTATGTAGCAGCCATCCCAATGAGGAGTAGGAAGGGAAAGAGGCTAGTCTGAGCGAAGAGAAGAAGGGATCAGATGTGGAGAGCAGAAGAGGTGGAGATGAAGATAGAAGCCCTTCATTCAGGGTTTCCTGCCTCACTTTGGTCCTTGGTTCCCTGCCCTTGGGTTCTGGCAGTCACCCCAGGATCCTTTCTGCTTTGGTGAAATCAAGTGGTTATTTGGGACCAAAAAAAGTCTTAATTAATACAACAGCTGTGAAAGTTTCCTAGAATAGCTAACTTGTGCTTTCGATGCTTTCTCATTAACAAGCCACAACAGAAGGTTAGATCGATGCTTCCACACAGCCCGCTCACACAGCACGGTATGTAAGGTGTGGGGAGGTAGACGGAAGGCATGACAGAATAGCAATATTAAGTTTCTATTTAAAAAACAAATGAACTTAAGAAAGATTGCTTTAGTCATTCAAATTACACAAAGTACAGGGCTATACACCATTTTTTGGCCAGTAGTGATTTGAAAAAGGCTCTAACTTCTCTTTCCTTAATATTGAGAGGGCAGTGTATAGTGTTTTTTATTGACTTGGTGTTTTGGATTGATTATCTTAAAATGTTTACTAAGAGTGTGGGTTTAAGAGGGTGAAGACTAGGAGGATGGTAGTTAAAAGTTTCCTGACTGCAGACCTGAATTCAAGACCCAGCGCTGCCCCATCTCAACAGGAGATGTGGCACAAGTGACTACATAGCCTGAGCCACAGTTTCATCTGTAAAATAAAAAGTTATTGCACAGGGTTGTTTCAATGATTAAATAAAGTATTACCTAAGTGTAAAATAATTAAATGAGACAATCTATATAAAAAGATGTAAAAGAAGCATTAGGTATATGACCTGTTTTGATATGTGTATATTTGTCCCATTAATAACAAAGCTAAATTTCTTTATCTTGGATATTTTGGGCTGAGCATTAATGAAGATGATCTACTACTAGTGAACTACTTTATCGTGGTGTGTCCTCTGGTGTATGCCAAGCCCCAAAGCAGAGAAGACAGGAAAGGGACATTCAGTGAGTACCTACTATGTGCCCAGCACCATCCCAGGCCTCACAGATAGTCAAGATTATGCTAGTGATTTAATGTTTTTAAAGTAACTCTATTTCAAAAAGAAACGATTAAATATGACTATAGAAAGGGATAATTGAACACACATTTAAAGTATTATTATGCTTGTGGGAACACTCCTATCCTAGGAATTCTAATTACATCTGTAAGACCACAGGAGAACTGTTTAAACAATCACAATTTGAAACTCCTGATTCTCCCATATACAAACTTTGGTGGAATTCCACTAAGTCACCTTTCAGGCAAAAAGATTACAGGGCAACTTTACCTTTGCACATTTAGAGTAAATATGGAATAACAAGGCCAATTTCCGCACACATGTAACAGAACTTTTATGCACTTCAGTGTCTTCCTGCGTTATAAACAAACTCTGGACACTTATTCACATAATGCCACAACTGCTCAAAGGGTTTTCGGAGTTCTCTAAGAACTACTTTCTAAGCCAATTCATGAGCTCCACAAGAAAATCAGTTTTACTACTTTATAATTATGTATTTTTTTGAACTTGTATTATCCAGCTTGATCACTACCTGATTTACCACTCTTGGCTCTAAACTGACTTGGCTGTTTCCAAAAATCAAAGCCACTCTTAAAAGATGAAGATTTGCCATTGTTGAAAATGTGCCTCCGGCTCGGAAGGCAATTTCCGAAGAGGAGTCCAAAAATGTGTATGTCCTCCCCTGGCTCCTTCCCCACTGCCAGCCAGCAAGCTCAGAGCCTCTTCATTCTCAAAAACATCCTCAGGACCTTGCTTCAGTCAAGTCCCCTCTCACCTCCTCTGCACTGAAAGGCTCCTTAAAAGAGAAGTTGATACTTAGTGTCTCCACTTTCCCACCTCCCTTCTACTCCTCAACTGACTCCAATCTGCTTTGGCTCCCATCACTTCACTGAAACAACTGGTCAGAATCCAAAAGACAAAGAAAAGGACTTGATGGCTAAATACAGTGGCTTCTGTCCTCACTGACCTCGGATACAGCAGAGCACAGGGAAGCTCACCTTTGCTTGGAATTTGGCATCAGCTTTTCCTGTTCCCATTCTTTCACTCCTCTAATATCCTCCTTTCTGCACCTCCACTCCACTTCTCCTAAGCTTCCACTCTTTAAATGTTGGAGCTCTTCAGAGTCCACCATAGTCCTCTCTCTTTTTCACACTGCATGCTCATTAGGTATATTCATTCACTTTGGTGGCTCTAATTCCTACTTGTATGCTCCTAAATAGCTATCTGCAGCCCAGACTTCTTTCCTGAGTGTAGGTCTATTTTTCTTACTGCTACTTGGACATCTCCTTTTGGTGTTCTAGGCACTGAATATCCAGATTTTACTCACATTTCCCCATCCAACTTGCAATCTCAGATTCTCTTGAATTTCACTTTGACCTAAGGTTACTGACATAGTTCAAGGGCTATACAAGCATATCCCCCTACTGAAAGATATCAGCAACAGTGTTAGTTGCTTTTTTAATAATAATAATAAGGTAAAAGCTTATGGAAATCCTATTCATCCTTCAAGGCCAAGTTCAAAGATTGCCTGGCTTTAAAGCTTCTTCATGCAAAATTAATTACTACTTTTTCATCTACATTCACCTGGTTCCTTTTTTAAAAGTTTTGAACCTTTTAATTTTGAGATAATTGTCAATTAACATATAGTGGTAAAAAATAATAAATGCTATCTACCTTTTATCCAATTTTCAATGGTAAAATCTAACAAAATTATATAATACTAGGGGCCCGGTACACAAAAATTTGTGCGCTCGGGGGGGAGGGGGGCAGTCCCTCAGCCCGGCCTGTGCCCTCTTGCAGTCTGGGACCCTTTGGGGGATGTCCACCTATTGGCGTGCCTGGCCAGCTTGGGTGAGGGGATCATGGCTGTTTGCAGGCTGGCCAAGCCCTCCAGTGGGGACCCTCACCCCATGGGGGTGTGGCCAGCCTGGGTGAGGGGCTGAGGGCTGTTTTCAGGCTGCCCGCAGCCCCTTCAGGGTTCAGGTGCCTGTCCAGACTGGGTGAAGGGCTGAGGGTCGTTTTCAGGCTGCCCACAGCTCCCATTGACCCAACATCCCAGCGAGGCTGGCTGGAATCAGGTTTCTGGGGTTTATTTATCTTCTATAATTGAAACATTATTGCCTTGAACAGAGGCCTGGCCGGCCTAGGCAGGCAGTT
Source organism: Murina feae (assembly GCA_004026665.1). NCBI lineage: Eukaryota > Metazoa > Chordata > Mammalia > Chiroptera > Vespertilionidae > Murina > Murina feae. The sequence continues at coordinate 31,539 of PVJC01016034.1, forward strand.
TCAACTCCATCGGTGCAATGGAAGCCTCCTGTTTGCTCTAGCTCCGTGGCTGCTAGCTGCCATCTTGACTGGGTTAATTTGCATACAGCCGCTCTGATTGGCTGGCAGGCGTGGCTTAGGTGTCTTGGAGTGATGGTTAATTTGCATATTGCTCTTTTATTAGATTAGAAGATAGTACAGCATCAAAACCAGGATATTCCCATTGATACAATCCATGATTTTAATTTCCCGTTCTTACTTGTACTCATTAAGTTCTATACAATGTCACATGTAGGTTCAGTAAGCACTACCTCAATCAGGACACTGAAAACAGCCATCATCTCAAGGATCCTCTAGTTGTCTTTTAATAATAATTATATCCAAGTCTTTCCTGCCTTGCCTCCCTCAATCCCTGGCAACTACAGATCTATTCTCCATTTCTAAAATGTGTCTTTTTAAAATATTATATAAATAGAATAATACCGATGTAACCTTTCTGATTGGCCTTTTATCATTCAGCATAATATCCTGAAGATTCATGCAAGTTGCTACGTGTATCAATAGTTCATTCCTTTTTACTGTGCTTTTTAAAAAATATATTTTTATTGATTTCAGAGACAGGGAAGGAGAGGGAGAGATGGAAACATCAATGATGAGAATCATTGACTGGCTACCTTCTGCATGCCTCCTACTGGGGAACAAGCCCCCAACCCAGGCATGTGCCCTTGACCGGAATCGAACCCAGGACTCTTCAGTCCACAGGCTGACGCTCCATCCATTGAACCAAACTGGATAGGGCCCTTTTTACTGTTGAGTATCGATCATGATATGGATGTACCATAGTTTGTTTAACCATTCACCCATGGAAGGACATTTGGGTTGTTTCCAGTTGGGGCTGTTATGAATAAACCTGCTATGAAAATTTGTGTAGTTTTTATGTGAACTATAAGTGTTCATTTCTCTGGGATAAATGCCCAGGAATGCAATTACCAGGCTATATAATGGTTATGTTTCATTTTTTTGGGAAACTGCCAAAGGGTTTCCAAAGTGGCTGTGCCATTTTACATTTCCACCAGCAGTGTGTGAATGACCCACTTTCCTTGCATTCTCACCAGCATTTTGTGTTGCTTGGAAACCTCTCACCAACTTAGTCTTTTTCTTTTAGTTTTTGGCCATTCTGATAGGTGAGTACTGATAGTTCATGTGAACTCAATTTGCTTCTGCTGTGCAGGGAATGAAATATTAGCTACCTACTCAGACCTGCTGACACCTCCCAAACGGGGAATTGGAGTGTGGCAGACAGGATGGAAGATTAAGTCACTGCATGGCTCCACAGACATCACCAGGTAGGGGGAATTAGAGCATTGTTGCTTGATTTCATGGGATAGGATGGAGGTATGTGGAATAATGACATTTTGTTCAACCCCACTGAACTACAGTGTGTGTGTGTGTGTGTGTGTGTGTGTCTTTTCTATTACTATTTGTGTCTTTTCTATTACAATTTGATTGGAGTATGGAAGGTATCGCCAAAAGGGTTTCTTGTTGTTAGACCATCCTTCGCCTGGTCTTTTGGGTAGATGAGAAAGGTTTCTTTTGGAGATTATTTTTCCTGTGCCTTCTGGCCATTCCAGGTTGGCGACTTCTAAAGCACTCTGTCTAAGCTATATGGGAGGCAATAAGGAAACTCAGGTGAACCACTGGCATGTTGTTTCTCAAGTCCTGAGACCCCTAGGCAGTCCTGTCTTCTTTTTTGAGAGAACCTTACCATGCTTGTTTATTATCTTATCTCCATGTTTTCAGCTGGAAGGTCGAGAAAGAATGGATATCCTCTAGCTTTATCAGAAGTAGTAGTACCTCATTTTATTAATTTTAGTATTTTATTATTTAAGATGTTTTCCTACTTAATTTTTATATTACACAGCAACCACTTAAAGGCACTGGACTGCATTTTATCAATATTCAATTTCCTAGGAATATCACAAAGAAACAAAAATTTAATCCCAGCATTTGCTTAAAAATACTTTATATTGAGTAAATTAATACATATTCTGCAAATTTCTAAACATGACCTTCTTTGTCTTTTTCCTTTTTCTCCCTTCTTTTATCCTATACACATTTATTTGCATAGTAGGGGATTGGTGCATGAAATTCGCACACTGGGTGGCATCCTCGACCCAGCCTGCCCCCTCTCACATATTGGGAGCCCTCAGGGAGTGTCCTACTGACTGCTTAGGCCCACAGTCTATCCTCCCTTTGTGGGAGGCGACCAGGCTAATCAGGGGAAGCCACTAGCCCCATCACCCCGCTGCTGCAGCCACTGCCAAGCACCACAGCCACCAAAGTGTTTTCATCAACACAGACTCCAGTCCCTTCACCATGAAAAAATGACAACTTTCTTTAGGCATTTTCAAGATGTGTCTTTCATAAGATATGACCTTTCTTTCTTTCTTTCTTTTTTATCCTCACCCGAGGATATGTTTCCATTGATTTTTAGAGAATGTGGAAGAGAAGGGAAAAAGAGAGAGAAACATCAAAGTGAGAGGAACACTTTGACTGGTTGCCTCCTACATATACTCTGACCTGGGCCCCAGCCAGGGAGGAGTCTGCAACCTAGGTAGATGCCCTTGGTCAGAATTGAACCCAGACCCTGCGGTCAGCAGGCTGAGGCATTATGCACTGAGACAAACCAGCTAGGGCAGGATATGACATTTTTTAGCC